>JAHWFP010121255.1:235577-255642 GCA_023313725.1 Lithobius niger
AATAATACAAGTAGACAATACAAAATATTAATGATGTCACAACACTTATGATGTCGCACAAGTTTAGCTAGAATTTGTGCATCGTTTTTTGTTTTTTCCGGCAGATAACACCCCTGCATTCCCTCCCGCCGACCCACCAATTCCGGCCAAAATCGGCCCTAGCAACGCCAAAGAGCCACCTTTCCTTTTTCGTGGTCTTGTTTTGAGCCCCATATCTTTTTTATTAATAAACAAATTCGACTTTGCCTGTATCCAACTTCAGATTCATTTTCCTGTCGCCAATGCGCAGGCGTGACAGACAGTGTTAGCTGGCACTGCTTCTCTAAACTTTAGTTTGACTTGTACATCGACGATTCCTCATTGAAGCCTCTCGGACTGTTTGGAGCAATCCAACACCACGAGTGGATAGGCTTTCTTGAACTGAAGCAAGTCGAAACTCAAATCGTTGGTGTCGTAACACAGCTGCCTAAATTGCTGCGCCATTCTGTACAAGCCGACGTACTCTCCAGTGGCAAAATTAGTATTAAGATCGAGAAACGGATATCTTTCGAAATTTAGAGTCACGTGAGCGTTGTAACGGCGGATGCTACGACGGAGGAGGTGCTTGTAACATCGCCGCTCGCCTGGTGTAACTTGATCTTCTTACTATTACTTTTGGGTACTTTTTGTTTCAAATAAGCACAACAGCTACCGTCCCGGCGTAGGGAATGGAGCTACACATGTCCTAATATTGTAGGCTAACTGTAATAATAAGCGGTAACGCTGCCACCAAGGTGGGAAAATTAGGCTAGCTAAGCTAAGTTTAAGAGAATTGTCTTAATTTCTTACTTCTAGCGAACGACTGACGAGTAAACCAACTGGGTTTTAAACTCCTGGTTTTATTTTTGAACAAACATGTTAAAAATCAAAACGCACTTTACATTTACATTTGGCAAATTTACAACTGAATTAGTTTATAAATAACACGGGGAATTTACAATAAAATTCGACACTAGAACCAACACGAGGTTCACGTAAAACAATTTCAAATAGAAAAAGTGAGTTGAGTAGGCACAAGGGGATTTCGCAAAAGAGCCCTCTAAATTACGAACAGCCTCGGCTGTCTAGTAATAGTAGACCTAAATAACAGTTATGTTTCAACCGTGAATTAACTAAGCATTAAACCTCCCAGAGTTGCTGTTGATAAGTCAACTCCTTAAATTATAAAGCCTCGGCTACATATAAAGTGGATCCGAGCGTTTAATCAAAGCAACCTTCCACGAAGATCAAACCGTCCCTGTTTACTTTAAACTGCGTTTAAAAAAACAAAATAATGAAAGCTGGTTTTTAGTAAGGGACCGTGAACCCTTAAATTACGGCCGCCAACGTCCGAAATGCCGTTTGGCTTGACGCACCATAAATTTACCTTCTAAAGCTACGAGGTTAAGTTAAGTTTAAACTATAAATTTTGAATGTAAGTCCAAAATTAAACTTTTAAAGCTAAACTAAGTACGATACGAACCACTACCTTTGCCCGGCATGGCAACAATCGGACCGCGGCATCTCCACTCCCGACCGGCGTAGCGACCTCTAGCTTTGAGAATCCTTGAGCTGTGCTAACGAGTGTCTCTGGGTTTGGGGTTATATACTCATTACCGGAAGTCGGCACGGACGCCAAGGATAGCTTCGGAGGGGGGGTGCGGGGAAGAGAGTCGGACATCTGGAGGAGGAGAGACTGACCCAAATCGGCCGAGCTGTCACTACCGGAAGTTGGAGTGGCAGCGCGGACGACCGGGGTAGCTGGAGCGCTCTGACTGGCTGACGGAATTGAAGTAGTGTTTTGGTTGGCTGTATTCGAATTGACAAAAGGAATTGCCGACTTGGAAACTTAGAGGCCTGGCTTTGAATGTGCAAGTGAGTTTTCAACTCATAACAACGTGATTTTTAGGCCTATTAAAATAAACTACGACGTTAGGCATCGCAACTATTGAAGGAGGGGGGGGGGGGAACGAAGCGTAATGCAGAGTAAACATTTGACTTAGGGAAACGGATTGCTATATACAAGGCATGTTTTTAACGAAGGAAAACTAGTTTGTTTACGTTTTTAGAGGTTCACTACGGTCGGAGTTTGGATGGAGATGCTATAAAAAATAAACATAAAATCATACACTGGGTCCATAAAAATATACAAACATAAGCATGGGAGCTCCGGTAGGGTTCATGGCAAGAAGTTAAGTTTACCAAAATGCATTAAGTGCACAAATCAAAAGATTAAATATTCCAGCTAGTTTTTAAAGGGCTAATTGCAGTTTAGGTTAGATTTTTAAACTGGTTTGAACATCGGACATTTTTCATAAATAAGCAAAGTCGTCACCTGTTACAAATAAAAAATATCGTGTGTTGACAACATCTAAAACACAACTAAGCTGGAAAGTGTTTCGGCTTTATGCCTAAGAAAATATACATTATTTACATTTTAAAGTGAAATCGCCATATAGACGATTGTTCTTCTGGTGTGGAAGAATACTGCACTCAGGTTTTTTCTTCGGTGGTGTTGAGGTGTCCTCACCACGAGCGTCTGATACGAGACCGCGTTTACAGCGTCTTGCAAACTACAGTGGTTGAACACGGCCAGATTTTTGCCTAAAGCGTCCTGTTGTTTGTTTGAAAAGCTAGAACTATGTACCTAGGTTTTTTAACCGTAGAAGTAGTCAGCACACGCCAGGTGAAGCTGGTATTTTGTGGGAGCTCGCAGCTATCGTAATGCCAGTGTCTAAATTCTAAATCCACTGTAGTTCCGTTGTCTATGAGGTTGTAGAGTTTAAGTTTTTGCTCGTCCGATGCGGTAACGTGGGGAATGTGCCAAGTAATGCTACTGAGAACAACTTTACCATTGGCCGTGGCTGCAGCTTTGAAGATGGCATTTGTATCGCTGGTCCTCATGCAAGTGAGCACGTGTTTAGTTCCATAAATTAGCTTATCGTAATTTTCGAAAAATCCCTTGATGTGTTTCAAGGGAATGGCAAATGTAAAACTTCCTTTGGGAGTTGTTTCAACGATGATGGACGCGTGTCGCTATTTGAAACCCAAGTTGTTGTTTAGGTCAGCATCGACAGAAGCTGCACTATCCAATGCCCAGCACTGACCGAGTATGCCGGTTGCTCCGCCGATCCGTAAGAGAGCAGCCCTTTCATTAGGGTACCAAATCCGGATAATTTAACTCATCCTCTTGTTTATCACCTAGATGGTATTAGATATTAAAAAACAGGAACATGGGAGCATTATTAATCAATGTCGCTATGTCAACATCGGCATAAGCCGAGTCATCGTGCTTCAGCAACCTGCCTTTAATCAAGACGTAACTGTTGGTAACGTGTAGAAATAAATCTTGGTCTTCCACATGCATTCGGATTTCAGAATGTACGTTGCTGAGATTCGTACCGACGACAGGATTATATTCGTGATAGGTGTAAGATTCGATCGACGAGTCGTACAATAAAGGTTCGTTTATTTTTAAATAGTCTTCTACAATGCTCTTTTTCTGGCTGTTGTTATAAATGTGATGAAAGATTTGTTTCTAGGCGTTAAACTGCTTGTGTTTTTTATTATTATTATAATTATTATTATTGAAGTTACGAAAGAATCCTTTTCCTTTTTTTCCAAACACTAGCAGCTTTTCCTTTTTTAATTTTTAGATTTAAATAAAGTCGCACCGTGAGCATCTCGCCATTCAGATTCAACGGCTCGTTGGTCTGAGATATAAGCCACACTCTTATACTTCTGATTAAGTTCATAGTAACTGGTAAATAGATTAAATTATGCGGAGACTCGTTGATTTTGAAACCCGGAGGTGAATTTGGATAAAACAAATAGGAATCGGAAGTGACATCATAGGAGATAGCACCTCCTCCAGATTGACGAAAACGAGTAAAAAGGTAGTAAAAGGCACCCTCCTCCAGACCGACGGAAGCCCCGCCCACTGGAAGCGACACCCCCTGCATGACTGGAAGTTACGTCATTACCCCCACTTTGATCCCGTGATCGGAAGTGACGTCATAGGAGGTAGCAAAAAAAGCACCCCTCCTCTAGATCGACAATTCCACCCTCCGCCATCTTGACGAATACAAAAAAAAAAGTCGCAAAGACACTTTTCCACCCTCCTCTAGATAGACGAAAACCGGAAGTGATGCCATTACTTATCCCCCCACTTATCATCAGGTGACCGGAAGTGCATCATTACCCCCATTTTGATTACATGATTGGAAGTGAGGGTATGTGTGTCACTTAATATCGTATTTTACCCTATTGGGGTGCGCCATCGCCAGGGAGCGCCATTGCAAGGACCTAGAATACTGAAATTTCGAGTAAGGTTGGGACGAAAACAGGTTGGTCCAAACACCAGTAAGCATAAAGTACAGGTAAGTATTTTAGGATAGTAATAAAAACTGAACGTATTGTAACGTCAAAATCGATCAGTATTTAGCAAAGTTATCTCCACGTTCGCATGTAAGTTACTTTGTTAATTAAAATATTTCAAAATAAAGTGAGGTTTATAAACGAGCCACATCGTAGTAGCTTGTGTTATAATGCACCCCCATGGTTTGGCTACACGGTTCACTTGGAGTAAAGTGTCTGATTTTTTTTTTTAGTTTCAATTGTGGACATAATGAACCAAATAATTGTTCTCCTTTAACCCGTTGCATGCCTGACCATAAATTTAACGGGAAAGTACATCAGACATCGGTAGCGGACACGTAGAATTTACAGGAGCCACTTTATCGAGTTGTACGTCAGCTCGCATCAGTCTCTCCTGGAATGTTCATTCACTAAAGGCAAGTAAAGTTTCCTGCCACTTGTAAACGCAGGCCGCCGAAAAACCTTCGTTTTGCAACAAACACTTTTTTTTTCTCAACGCACAAAAAACGCAAAAACCTCGATTTTCAAACCTCAACCATTTTCTCAATAATGGACAGAAACGGCCAAACTCTTCTACCCTTAATAGCCTGAAACAATAGCTACCTCTTTAGGAAAACCGAATTTGAAAATTCCATCTAGAAGATTCAGAACCCACATTTGAAAATCTCACTAAACCAACTGCAGTGCTCATCATTTCCGGCCGCCATTATTATTATTATTATATTTCAAAAAAAAAATTAAAAATTAATTAATGAAACCCGATGTATATTTGTATTTTACTTTCGTTATTTTTTTGGGCATAAAGCCCACATACACTAGCTTAGTTGTGCATTAGGAGGGGCTTCCTTAATTGGTACTTAACCTCACATAAATGTGGATACCGACACTTAGACGATATTTTTTATGTATACTTGACTGATCACCAATGGTATAGAAAATGTCCACCTAAGATCTAAACTTACGCTTCCATTAGTCCGAAACAATTCGACATCGGCATTCTCACGGACACGAATTTTTGTGTAAATATTTTTTGCTTTAAATCTCCGAAAAACTCCGACAGTGACCATCCGAATGCAATAACTAGCTTTTCCTTCAATTAATAGGAATTATCTTGCAAAGATCTGTTCCCAAAGTCAATCTGTGCAATAAAACTCCATCCCCCCCCCCCCACCCTAGTTGTGGTGTGTAACACTGCAGTTTCTTACTTCCTGCAAATACTTACCTTCAGTAATATTGCTAAACCACCTTTTACGCTATTTACTGCTCGCTTATGAACTAAAAACCCCATTTTTTATGTTCTCCCTAAGCTTTTCTCCACTGCCGCCAGGTGGCGCTGCACGTCCCTACCGACGTCAGCGCCCCCACCAGTCCAACCGCATCACTTTTGGAGCACTCCATCGTGGATGGTTGTGCGAGTTTTTACTGCGTGCTTCGCGAATTAACCAACGCGTATTATGGACTACAACAACGGACTTCGATGTCAAGAAGTGGATCCGACGAGCGGCCTATTGGAAAGCAGCACGGTGGGAACAGGATCGAAGCACGGCAGTGGTCGGTAGACGGTAGGCTTAACGGATACGGCCATGCCGGCGGTGTTTTTTTGTCGGCCGGTCGTTGCCGAGGGCAAGATGGCGGCCGAGAATGAAGCTTTGTGATTCATGGTTACGGAGGCGTCGTTGCTTCCCGTTCTTCCCCGGGATGTTGTTCGTGTTGAAATATCGTTTTTTTCATGCAGATGGTGATTTGTAGAGTGAGCCAGTGGAGTTGTCACCGTCCCGCAAGCAAGGCAGGTCCGTGCCGATCCGATGGCGGGCGTTAGGTGAGTGGCCGACAGTGGCGGTAAGTTGAAAACCAGTAGTGTTGAGAGGATGAATAGGACGACCGCTCCCGGTGGGGAAAATAGCGGTGCGGTTCCTACACTGAGTGGTAAAAAGCCGGCCACGGGCGCTGTCCGTGGTCCGACTATCCCAGCAAAAAAAAATAAAAAAAATAAAAAGTTGCAAGTGCCGCGTTTGGACATAATTGCAACGCTGGTTGAGCCGAGGGGTGCAAATGGAGGGCGGTTTTTAACCATCAGCGACACTCAGTAGCTACTAGACGCTGAGGCAGCGGGACAAATTGTCGCCGTCCTGTAGCCAGTTGTCACCAGGGAAAGTAGCTGTATGACGCTGACGCAGCGGGACACATCGTCGCCGTTCTGTAGCCAGTTATCACCAGGTTAAGTAGCTGTTATGACGCTGACGCAGCGGGACAAATTGTCGCCGTTCTGTAGCCAGTTGTCGCCAGGGAAAGTAGCTGTATGACACTGACGCAGCGGGACACATCGTCGCCGTTCTGTAGCCAGTTGTCACCAGGGTAAGTAGCTGTTATGACGCTGACGCAGCGGGACACATTGTCGCCGTTCTGTTGCCAGTTGTCACTTCGAGGGTGTCACATGTCGCCGGTGTGCGTTGTGTCGCCAACGGTATGGTGAGTGTCTCCATGGGCGTTTGCCCATAGGCCTATGTGTTTATGGTATGTTAGGGTATGTTTACATTAATCGTTATTGCTTCTACATTTCTTTGGTCCTGGAATGGCAGCTGCGTTGGCTCCTGCGGTGTGCATCAAGACATAGTCTCACTGGAGTTTGGCAACTTGGACGGAAACCAGGGTTCTCCCCCCCCCCCTCCTTTTGCCTTCGACTGTCTTCACTTCCTTGGGTCCTTAGGCTGAGTGGGGGGGTGAATCTGATGCCCTTTGGGGTCTGGCCGCTATATGCGGTCGCACGGGGCCGCTATGCCCAATTTTTTTTTGGCGAATCGCTAACAAGTTGTATGTGTATGCATTGTTGTCTCATAAGGTCAAACCAAAACATGTGAATGGAGCTGTAGCTTGTTCATCTGGTTCGAGTAAGAGTTCCCTTGGCTTAAGTATGATTCAGAAGGGGGACTTTAAAGTACATGTTGAAGTTAAATCCAATTAAGTCGGTTTCTGTGGAAACCTGGCACTCGAGGCTCGGTCATCAGCGTACATTGGGCCTGTTAAATTTACATAACTCCAAGGTGGTACATGGATACTAGTGAGTGAAGCCTAACTCTCCTCAGTACGAGGTCTGCAAGGTAACCAAATCGACTAGGGCCAGTTTTAAGGGTATTGGTGCTTTGCAGAGTAAGAAGCCCCTCGAGCTCCTTCACATGGATGTTTGGGGACCAAATCGCACGGTATCCTTGGGTAATTGTATATATGTGCTTACTTTACTTGATGATTATTCTCGTTGTGCATGGGTGTTTCCCATCGCTAAGGAAAGCGATGCGTTTCAAAAGTTTGTTGACTTACGTGCCAGAAGTGAAAGACAATTTAGCCTCAACTTGTAAATGTTCGCACGGACCGAGGTATGGAATTTTGTGATTATGTAGGTTGGGTATCAGATACCAGCGAACCAATGCCTACTCACCGGCTACGGCTGGAATCGCTAGGCGATTTAACCGCACGTTAGAAGCGGTACGTGCAATACTTCACGAGACTTCTCTGCCACGCAATCTTGGGCAGAATTTGTATGTACGTTCACCTACCTGAAGCATAGGTACCCTCGCTCATACTTAGGCTTTGGGGTCCCTTGTACATTGTTTGATCGAGGTGTATCAGTCAGACATTACGAAGACCTGGTGCAATGTGTTCTGTACACTTCCATAAGCCGGGAAGGGATACCCTTGAAGTTAAAGCTGGGAGGGGGTATTCATTGGCTATGCGGTAGACACAGTAGGATATAGAGTGGAATCCCCAAACTTACTTGGTCGTTGAAACTAAACATGTAACAGTTGATGAGGTTAAGTTAGGGGAAGGGAGAAGAGGTCCTTGCAGTATAGGCCTCAGAGTGTGCCCATCCCAGTCTACGTGCAACTACATTTAACTATGGAAAGGGACTTAGTTCGGGTACAGAGTCGGAATCGGATGGTAATTCTAGGGTAGAAGCCGAAGATAAGACTGAGGGCCCACTAACCATTGAAGAAGTTCCTCCACGACCATTCATTCGTAGTAATAGTGTAAGCTCCTCCCCAAAATTGGCTCCTTTAGATTATCAGTATTGGTGAAGGGAAGTAGTAGTCCGTCAGACGGGGCAAAGGGTAGGTAGGTTGGATGTGTACTATCACACCCCAGATGGAATTATGTTCCGCAGTGTTAATGATGTCAAATAATATTGTGTAGAACGGGGATGTCAGTTTGAACCACTGTTCGATTTTAGGGGTAGACGGACACCTGATTTCGGAAATGTATCCACTAGTGGGCAGGATAGTCCTGTTGATTTCAGTGATGCTGCGGCATACGTGTGTATTGTTGGGCCAATTAACTATGCAGAAGCCATTGCCTCTCCTCACAAGTGTGAATGGGAACGGTCCATGGGAGACGACGTGTCCTTTAAGATAAGAGGGGTACATAGAGGTTAATGTAACTATAGATATGGAAGTGGGGATGTAAATGGATATACAAGGTAGAAGAATACCGACGGAAGCGTTAGACGTTTCCGCTCCCGACTAGTAGCTCGAAGGTTTTGTCAAGCAAGCGGTGTGGATTTTGATGGAGTATTCAGCCCAGTTGTGAATTTTGTTTTAGGTTAAATTCTTTTATGTATTATTGGTATCCATTCTGAAGTGGACAAATGTTGATTTGGAAATCCAGTGTGTGGTACGTTGGATTGCAAAACCTTCACGAAAATCCCCAAAGGATTCAAACCTGAGGTTCACCATGGTACGGTGTGGCTATTGCAAACAGCCGTATATGGTCTTCACCAAAGTGGGTGACTGTGATGGGAAGAACTTGAAAAGTCATTAGTGATGATGGGATTTTCTAAGTTCTTGGGACTTACCTGTGTTTATCATTTTGGTTTAGATGCAGTTTTATGTGGATGTTTTGCTTTTGTTAGCCAGAAATGAAACTCTTAGAGTAAATGTAGTAACGTTGCTTGAATCCAAATTCGAACTCGCGTCTTTAGAAGTAAAAAAAAAAAAAAGAAAAAAAACCCTATTAGGTGTTGCCTTCCCAAGAATTGATGGCATGACAGTAATTCATCAAATCTTACTTTTCACAACTCACGAAGAGGTATGACGTCGATGAAACGTGTACGGTGCGTGTACCAGTATGTGTGCCAGTTCATGTCTGCAGGTACTGGTGTTCAAATGAGGCGTGACGAAGATGAGATAAGTGTACATTTCCCATACAGGTCACTAGTAGGAAGTTTGTTGCATGTAGCTTCTAGAACAAGGCCTGATATTCTTTTGGGTGTTATAATATTGTCCCAATATACCAATGCCTTTACGTCCATTCATATTCGCTTATTGTTGACCATACTGCGGTACTTATGTACTGTCAGTACGAAACATTATGCTATTGATCTTTCAAGTGTCACAGGATCTGAATCGTATGCATGTGTAGCTGCATCTTGGGCAGCCGATAAAGTGAACCAGCGTAGTTTCGGTGGGCACATTGTATTCTTGGGTAGCGTGCCTGTTTTGTGGGGCTGTGAAAGCAGCGTATGGTGTGCCTCAGTACAATGGAGGCGGAATTCATTGCAATGATTCCGGCTGTAGGAGTATTGGCCTGGCTACACAGTGCATGTCACATTCGGTATTGGCACCGTTGGCTACAACACCTTCATTGTACTGTGGCTCCCATTCTGCCATCCACTTTACTAGGAATGAGGTGAGAAACTTCAGGTCAAAGCACATTGCCATTAAATGTATGTTTTTGGGGGATTGGCTACGAAAGCTATATTTCTGTTTACATAACGTGCCGTCTGCACTAAATGGTGCAGACATGTTGTCGGAATGGCTGAACCCAGGGCGGTTGAATAGGCTATGTTCAGCGGTGTTCTATAATTGTGACTCATAAGTAATGTTATACCTTCTGTAGCATTGTGTTTGCATGAGACGGATGGGAGAGTGTTGGTTGTCATAGCCTAACTATGAATGGTTCTTCCCAGCAGAGGGTTTACAGTGTTCATGTCGTTGTTTAATATGTCAAGGTAGTGTTAAAGGCCTGAAACTGAAATGTACTTTCCCCAATTCAGGAAAGAGTGTTTGGAAGCCTGGTCGGTGGTTATGCATTGTGCATGCCTGGAGAATTGTATCTGGCTGATCAAGCGCTTTAGCCTAGTGGGGAGATACCTTCCGGTTTCGGATGGAGCGAACGCTCACTCGCGTTCTGGTGTTGATGCGGGCAGCAAGGGATGGAAGCTGCAGTCATGTTGTTTACGCCGTGTTTGTTTTAAGCCATGTGGTCAAGTGTTGTACCTTTCGAAATGTTGCTATTAAATGTACAGTTGTACTTCAGTATTTCTTCTGGACCTGCTTTGAAACAATACGGTAATTGTAGGTTTAGGATTTCGCTGGAGTAACGCGGACATTTCTTACACTCTTGGTGCTGGACGCCGCTGGACGTAGCAGTAGCAGCGTGCTCCCTGCGCCACCCGCTCCTGTTTGTGCGTACTTCCTTGGGGGTCCCATGTGGCCTGGGGCGGGCGGATCTGTGGTGCAAGCCATGTTGTGGCTGGCCAGGCTTTCTGGGGGTGAAGCCCGAGTCGGTGTGCCTTGTTTCAGTGTGTTATTCTGGCTGTGCTCCATTACGGCAATTCTAGTGGAGCGGGCCGGTTTTCTGGGCTTGTGTGCCTTGTTCCTGAGCTAGGTTCTCAAGGAGGAGGTGGAGGTACTGCTAGGCGTTGGGCTAACTCACCCGGCTGTTTGTTGGGGACCATGGGCCTCTCTATGGGGGCATGGTGTCGCTGGATACCTGGTCCTGGTGGGTTGGTTGCCTTTTGGTTCTTTATTAGTGTTTTGGTGGCAGTGTGTGTGTGGTTTAGTAAGCTTGTTCTCCGGGGTTCCTGGTAGGGGTGGTTATTCCCGCCTCCTGTCTGACAAATTCAGCAATATTACTGAAGGTAAGTATTTGCAGGAAGTAAGAAACGAAAATGTTAACTAGTGAAAATTAGTTTTTATTTACCTAAAATACTTACCTTCAGTAAGAACCCTCCCGCCTCCCCGCAATCACTGAACCGGAGTGCCCGTGAAAAAGTGATGCGGTTGGACTGGTGGGGACGCTGACGTCGGTAGGGACGTGCAGCGCCACCTGGCGGCAGTGGGGAAAAGCTTAGGGAGAACATAAATAATGGGGTTTTTAGTTCATAAGCGAGCAGTAAATAGCGTAAAAAGGTGGTTTAGCAATATTACTGAAGGTAAGTATTTTAGGTAAGTAAAAACTAATTTTCACTAGTTAAAATTTTCGTTTTCAGTTAAAGCTTGTAAAATCTAATAGTAGTGATTTATTCATTACCCAAGCCAAACTACTAAGCTTTAACCAGAGCCAAAACAATCATGTAAATATTCGATCCATAGTCAATATTTTAATGTAAATGCCTTTCCCAAAGTTCATGAGTTAAAAACTCAATTTGGCCTATCTTTACATGTCCCTACTCCTTCAAACGGCTCTGCACCAAAACTCTTTACGGAACCGACTTCTCCTCCCACTTTCCATTTGTCTCCTGGCCCTCCACCAATCAGACCCCCGCAGCTCTCCGCGGCGTCCGCATTTTTGCAACCAAAATCCGCTGCTCCAGCATAAAAAGCCTCAGTTGCCCTCCCTCTACAGCTCAGTCAGCATAGCTCACAGATCTCAAAGCTAGAAGGGTCACGCCAGTCGTGAGTGGAGACGTCATGTCGGAGGATGCCATGCCGGGCAAATTGGTAGTGGTTCGTATGGTATTAGTTTAGCTTTTGAAATTTTGATTGAGGACCCCTTATTCTAAATTCATAGTTTAAAACTTAACTTAACTTCTATCTAGAGAAAATTATGGGAGGTGATGCTATCGGCATTTCTGGTTCCCCACCCCCATAAAGTCAGAGTGGTTCTCTTACTAAAAACCAAATGTCTTTCTTGTTTATTTTAAATCTCACTTTAATCTAAACAACGGACGGTTTGATCTTTGTGTAAGATTCAATGAAAAAATAACTTCAATGTGTACTTTATAATCTAGTCGAGGCTTTTATAATTTTAGGAGTTTCTTAGCAACAGAAGCTCTGGGAGGTTTGATCTTTTGTCTAAAGCACTTAGAAACTTAACTGTGAAACTGTTGATCGTCATGCGTGATTGAAACATACTGTTTGATAGATTGTAACCAGCGGACGCTGTTCAGTCTTGCGGGTGTCTCAAGAGAGCACTCTGTATTTTACTGTTTCTAATCTGAAAATTTGAGTTTTATTCAAAACACCAGTTGTCGTTTTGTCTGATAATGTGAATTGCTAAATTGTAAATTCTAACTTGTTGCTTTTCCCACTTTGTCAAAAGCTGTTCTAGTGAACATAATTTGTAAATTGTATTTTGCCAATTGTTAACTGCTTTATTAATACCAGGAGTTTTAAACTTCAGTTCGTTTGCTAGCGATTAATTGTTTGAACTCCGTGTCAACCAAGGAAACCGGGACGTTACAAGCACCTCAGCCGTCATAGCGCCCGCCGTTACACACTTTTGCGTATGTGACTAGTTTCTAGCCAATATTTATTTAATTTTTTTGAGTTATGTTGTTTTCTCTCTTCGCCTCCATCAGGTTTGGAAAATCAAAGATGGCGGCCATTACATCGCGTAGCGGCTTTCCCTATTTGGACGTTGATTTATATTGTGCACCGGCTTAGACTGCAGCAAACTGGGGAGATTTTTGAGATATAACTGTAAGGAAGATTGTGATAAAGTATTTTTTTTTATAGAAAAAAGTGATAATTTGTTAAATTGGAACTCTTGTATGGAAATTTGTGATAAGTATTTTTTATTGATAAAGAGTGATAATTTTTAAACTGGAACTCTTGCAGTCAAGGTATTATGGACTCTCCAAGTAATGATCACCATTTTCGTGTTTTTAATTTGTTAAATGAATCGATGTATGACGCGCTCGATTGGATCGGTGCACGACGCAGTAAGAATGGCCGCTGCCAGCCAAGAAAGGCCGGCTTGCGGCAGCCATCTACTATCGTCCGTCTTGCGTCGTTTGATCGGCTGCCATCCACTGCAGTCCATTGCTCCACCATTTACGAGAATTCAGGATTGGATGAGAAGTACAAACATATGCGTAATACGTAATAATTGTTCTCCACTGCAATGTATTTATATATACATATACACATACATAAACAATATGGAATTCTGAGATTTCCACGAACGAAGCTAGGAGAGAATTATTCATATGCTTAAGTACTTCATCACTCGACCACCACATGCTTTAGTCAACGACTGGAATAATGGAAAATAATAAAAAAAATAACTTTGAGCCCCTATGAAGGCCCCTATAAAAACTTGCATAAATGTTTGCTTCATTTTGCTTCATAATAGTTCATATAGTTCATTATGTTTACGCAAAAAAAGTTCTACAGCATATAAAGTTGGATCTCTTAAGTCAGTACTGTGTTACATGTTATTCATTTGTAATACATTTGCCATTTTCCCCATCAAAATATACCTTATAATTTTTGTGTGTGGATATTCGGGATATGGCATAGGTATTCTTAAAAAAAAATGAAGAATACGTTAACGTACGTCCGATACAACAATTTAATTATTGCATCACCAAAACACGATACGGAGACCGCCATTGTTTTCCTGGAACGCGCAGAAATTAATGCCGACAGATGTCACTTAACGATTTCGACTCGCAGCCGATAGCTCTATTGGCTGTGAGAGCTCAAGCATCCGACGGCCTTAGCTGTCCACTACAACTGTCGGCTAGCTTAGGCCGTCAGACGCTCGAGCTCTCACAGCCAATAGAGCTATCTCAATCGTCTGCGAGTCGAAATCGAGAATGACTTCCGTCGGCATTAATTTCTGCGCGTTCCAGCAAAACAATGGCGGCCTCCATGTCGTATTTTGGTGGTACAATAATTAAATTGTTGTATCGGATGTATGTAACGTATTCTTACCGCAATTCTTGTGTTTAGTTATTGTGTAAGTGATCCAAAAGTAAAGCATGGATGGAATTGCCCTTTAAACAACTGTATGTTTATTCCTGTAACAAAGACATTCCATCATTAAACCTGTGCAGTAAACCTACAAAATCGGCAAAGATTTCCTACAAATACCGGTAATGTAAATGATGCAAACAAAATAAGGTTTTCTGCATACCACACATATGTATAATAAGAATTTGGATTTGAAATATAATTCTACAGAAACGCTTACTGGCTTACGAAGAGTACTCCCTACTACTAGTTTAGCTACGCTACTAGTTTAGCCTACGCTCTCATCCACAGAATATCTACTGACTAGCCAAAACCATGGTAAAACAATCCATTTAGAGATCTCTATAGGTGAGAGCAGCTTGATTTTAAGTTTGTATAGTCGTAGTGTACTACATGAATAGGCAATACCATGTCGAGACATTCTTTGAAAATGAGAACAGAAGGAGAATTAACCAAGTCTGGTGGCAAGGTTACAAACAATGAATGCAAATGACTCCCTGGCATATTGAAGTCTGACAGCGTGGTTTCACAATCTTAGCTCCGTGCGTTCAGGTCCAAAAAATCATCATTGGCGACAAGCCAAGATTTCTCAACTGGATTAGTGGAGTTGGAAATCTTATCCAAAGATAAAACTTAATTTCCAGTTTAATAAATTTGATATTCATATTCTAATCAACCCTTTTCCAGAAATCTGTGGTTTTATCCCGACATAATAGTTTGCACTCGACTATGACGGTTCTTATGCAAATTTTGTTGCAGCTCCAAAAATCAACTCAAAGATGTCGTTACTGAACTGGTCTTTGCAATGTCGTCTTACCATTGACAGATTGTACAGAGCCATTGGAGATACTGTAAGTGTTTACCAATGTAATTTTGAATTATCATTATCTTCATAGTGTGCCAATATCATCTTTTTTGATATCTTGCAAAAACTCCTGTTCTGTTTCAGTACAAATTGCAAACTACTTGGAACAGAAAACTAGTAAAATTGGACAACTTCTTAACTCCAAGCACTGTAGACACATTAAACCTAGAGCAGCTTTTTTGTAAGCAAAAAGGGCTGAATGTGGTGTCCTCTAAACCTGGTGACATATATTACCACAGAAAGAAAAATATCTTGGGTATACGTTGTCAGGTAAGTTTGAAACAATTTGTGTTTTCAGTTCATTGCAGCGTTGATTAATTGATGCATAAGCGTGATTTGTACTCCTGAAAATGCAAGGGAGTCAAAGTTTCGCATAAGTGGAAGTCACACAGATTTCGATCAACAATCAGAAAACGTGCACAACAAGAACATGGAAAAAAAGCTGGACACAAACACTAAAAGTGCAGAGTTTGTATTATTTGTGGCAAAAAATATTGCTTCTGGCGTGTAAACTGCACACACTCTAAAAGTTTGGTTAAATTTTGAACCGTACTAGATAGTAAGGCTATCTGATACCTGCTAATAAAAATAAACGGCATGGTTTGAAGATAAACATTTTTTGCTTTTCTACCATATGTTCACTTAAGACTGAAGAAATAAAAAAAAATTAACCATCGTATAACTTTGATGTACGAACTTAAGAAACCACAAAATGTACGCTCAAATTCAAATAAGGAAATACGTCATCTTCATCGTATTTGGCGAATTTTGGATAGGGAAATTAATGAAAAGATGTTAAAATTTCAGTCATTGTTTCTAATTCAGGCTTCTCACAAATCAAGCTTCCTGTGTGTTGAAGATGCTGTTCAGTGTTGATGTGTGTAAAGCTGGAGGGCCTGATGGTATCCGTTCTCGCAGGCAACCTATGAAATTGCTAAAACCGATTACTCACCTTTACGCTACGACAATTCTTAGGAGGTTGCTCCATGTGACTGGCGGATGGCCACCGTTAACTGCCGTTCATAAGGGCAGAAATTGTAGGGAAGCTGCAAATTATCAACCTGTGAGCCTCACGAGTGTAATTTGCAGATTTTGGAGCGTATTCTGCGTGGACATCTAGAAGACGATGTGCAACATGGCTTTGTATGTGGCCACTCGTGCTTGAGTAATTTGCTTTTGGCCCAGGATGACTGGATGGAGTGTGTTGATAGTGGTGCTCATGTGGACTGTATTTATTTGGATTTCTCCAAGGCATTTGATAGGTTCCCCATCTGCGATAAGTAAGAAGACTGCGTGATCTTGGTGTGAGTGCTGCACTTATAGTTGGGTAGTGGCATGGCTGAAAAATTGCAGGCAGAGGGTTGTGGTAAACGGCCAAGCTTTTTCGTGGAAAACCGTCACGCGTGGTGTCCCCAAGGCAGCATCCTTGGTTCCCTTCTGTTTGTTGTGTTTTTTGACAATGCCTGGGGTGATATCACTTCGCATATTTTGGCTTTTGCTGATGACCGTAAGTTGGGCAGAAAAATTTGCAGCATTGAGGATTGTGAGGCGCTGCAGTGTGATTTGGACAGGTTGGTGGCGTGGACCAAAGATGCTATGATGATGCTGAATTTTGCGAAATGCTAGATCTTGCTTATTGGCTGGCGGCCAGGAAAACTGGGTTTACGAAATTGTTATGTTGGAGTGTCCTTTAATATGGTTAGGACTGAAAAAGATTTAGGGGTGATTGTCTCGGCGAATAGAAAGCGGAATAATCAATGTGCTACGGTCGCGACCAAGGCTAATCGGTACCTTGGTATTTTACGGCGGATGCTTTCTACACTGTCACCAAATGTGTTAGTGCCGGCTTATAAAGCCTTGGTTATAAAGCTGTTAGAATGCTGTTCTCCTGTCTGGTCCCCGTATCTGTTGGGTGGCATTAGGAATGTCGAGGCGGTGCAGAGAAGATTTACGAAGATGTTTTGGAATTTACGTCATTCTGAATATAATGATCGGCTGGGCTCGCTTGGGTTAGAAACGCTTGGTGATCGCAGACAAAATCTCGATCTGTCTTCAAGCTCCTGAGCGGACTTCTTGACATCGACTGGAGGAAGGTCCTGACTTTTCGGGTGGATAGGTTTGCTGGACCTCATTCTTTGTTTCTCCGGCAATGTCGGGTGGATGTTCGAAGATTTTGCTTTGGTGTTAGGGTGGTCAGAGTGTGGAACGCTCTACTTGAAGATTATGTGAAGGCACACCAAGCAGTGCTACATAAAAATACAAACAACGTTTCAAAAATTATCAATGTTCGTCTTTAGGTTAGCAATAAAATTAATGCATGGCAAAAGCACTAGTCAACCTATATTAAAAGCATAAAACAGTCATTTAAAACGGATAAAAACCACTAATTTCTCCTCCAAAAGAGGCAGAAATGGCAGCCGAAAAGCAATGACCCACCTGCTCCGTTGGGATGCCACGTCGCAATGCAAGGTGTATGCAAATCGGGGTCACGTGTTTCAAAGGTGCGATGCAGTCGTTCCGTGGGTTTTACAATATGCCTGGCAAAAGAGTCGAGTGTAAGTGTTTTAATTACAGGAAAATATTCTTTTAGAAATTTATTATCTGGCACTAAGTTGTTATGTACAGTTGGTGTATGTGTATGGATGACCAGCGTTTCTAGATTAATTCGTTCCCTGGTGTATTTTTCTCGAAACAAGGTTGTAACGGCGGACGCTACGACGGCTTAGGTGCTTGTAACGCCCCCGGTTTCCCTGGTGTACGTGGAGTATCAGCTTGAGGTTTAACGGTCCCTTGAGGCTAGTTCATGAGTACGCCGCTTATCTGCGTCCGCAATTTCAAGTGCTCTTAACTTAAGTTCTTCTGCTTTAAGAAAGAGTTCGTTTTCTTTTGCGGCTAATTCCTTTTAAGAAAAAATAGCGGCTTCTCTCCTTTCAATAGCGTTAACTAGCGCATCGGAAAGTTCACTTAAATCAAGATTTGTTGGGATTCGGCTCTAGAATCACTGACTGTAAAGCCTAAGTTTAAACAAGCTTTCTTTAAATCCTTGTTTTGTAAATAACGAATGATTTCTTCTAATTCTTCCATTTCGGACATTTTTAGGTTTAACGTTTAACGTGGTTTCAAAATAAAGCTTTTATAAATGAAAGAAAAATTAAATGCAGCCGCATAAAACTTAACGTTACTTTTGAGCAGAGCGAATTACTTAAAAAACTTCTCTCCCAAATCCAGTAAGTTTGCACAAAAAAAATACACTTTCAAGACCCCTAGCACTCTGGTATATGAATAGCTAAATTGCATAAATGCTATCAACTACAACACTCGGCTTGGCGGCCTCTAAGCATATCTCATGTACACTTACCCAATTGTACAATCGCTGTACGGTCAGTCTGTCCTTCCGTTCCACCGTAGTACGGGAAGTCCGACACTGATTTTCAGGAGTCGATCGTCACTGGCGGTCAAATCCACGGGACCTTGGATATCGCACACAAAATCCACGGCTGGGCTGCACGGAGCGCAGGTTCCCTCGCGGGCCTCTTCTCCTACAGCATCGGTTGGGGTTGAGACGGCTCTCGGCTGGAGGACGTCTACTGGAAGCGGCAGCTGTTGCTTCCTGGCGCCGGCAGTTGTTGGAGCTGCGGCGGGGTTGTACTATTTGTTTACGTTAGTACGACTTCTGCTTCGTGACTTTTGGCTTGTCACGGGCATCTGCTTCGTGGCCATATATAACGAGACCACAGGCTTGCATCCTTCTAGGTTTGTAGCATGGCAGGGGGGGAAACGCTTTACGGAAACAGCACCTGTTCATCCCACCACTGCCGCCAGTTGTAATGGCAGACGCTACGACGGCTTAGGTGCTTGTAACGCCCCCAGTTTCTCTGGTGTACGTGGAGTATCAGCTTGAGGTTTAACGGTGTTTACGACGACTTTTTACGTTCATTAACACAGCATAGGCACTGTCCCAGCATGGGGGATGGAGCGCCGGTCCTAATTAAAGGGGCCTAACCTTAAACTGTCAGTAATCGCTGCCACCAACGGTGGCTTTAACTGTTTAACTAGCTAAAATAAATGATGGGCTACATATTTATATTTTATACTAAAAGACAATTAATCAATCTAGCAAACGACTGAAGCTTAAAACTCCTGGTATTTTTGCGACAGAATGAAATAACACTTTACATCATAGTTTGCTTCTAAACGCTTTTGAATACCAATTAATTAAAAAGTTTGGAACACGTTTGGAATTTACAAAATAACAATTCACAATTCAGACAAACAACACTTGTGTTTGAATAAAAGTTTTAAATTTTCACATTAGAAAAAGTAATCATGAGTGCTCCCGGAGACACCCGCAAGACTTGACAGCCGCAACTGATTAAAGTCTATCTGACAGTATGTTTCTATATGATCAACCGTCCAGTTATGTTTCTAAGTTTTCCAAGTACAAAAGATCAACCTCCCTTAGTTCCCGCAGAAACTGTTCTAAGAAATAAAAAGCCCGGAAATTTTACACTTAGGCATCAGTATGTTTCCTTTGACTTCCACAAAGATCAAACCGACATTTAGTTTAGATTGAAAATCCATTTTAAATAAACTGGAAAAGTTGGTTTTTAGTAAGAGAACCACTCTGACATTATGGGGTGAGAGAACCTGAGATGCCGCTACAGGCGTCACCACCATAATTTTCTCTAAGCTAGAGGTTAAGTTTACATTTAAACTAAAATTTAGAATATGGGGGTCTTAAATCAAACTTTTAAAAGCTAAACTACAACATACGAACCACTGCCATTCTGCCCGGCATGGTATTCTCCACACATGGCGTCTCCACTCCCGAATG
>JAHWFP010121255.1:256042-276909 GCA_023313725.1 Lithobius niger
ATGAAATCGAGGTTAAGTACCTGCGCAGAGGAAGCCCCTCCTAAAATGCAACTAAGCTAGTGCTTGTGGCTTTTTGCCTGAAAAATAGGAGTGATAAAAGTAAAATACATAAATACAAGTTTCAATAATGGCGGCCATGAAGAAGGAGCGCTGCGGTTGGTTTTGGCGATTTTCAAATGCAGATTTGAGGATCTTCTAGGTGGAAAGTCCGGATTTGGGCTTCCCCAAGAGGCTTGTATTTGGACAGGCTATTGCATGTCGAAAAGTTTGGCCAATTTGGTCCATTATTGCAAAAACGGCGAGATTTGCCTCATCGAGGCATTTAGGCGCTCAAAGAAAAAAAAATTTGCTTGTTTGCAAAAACAAGCGGTTTTCGGTGGTCGACGTTTACAAGGTCCAAATCTTGTTTCGAGAAAAATACACCAGGACACGAATTAATCTAGAAACGCTGGTCATCCATACACATACACCACCTGTACATAACCACTTAGTGCCAGATAATAAATTTCTAAAAGAATATTTTCCTGTAATTAAAACACTTAACTCGACTCTTTTGCCAAGCATATTGTAAAACCCACATAACGAATGCATCGCACCTTTGAAACTCGTGACCCTTGCATTGCGACGTGGCATCCCAACGGAGCAGGTGGATCGTTGCTTTTCGGCTGCCATTTCTGCCTCTTTTGAGGGGAGAAATTGGTGGTTTTTATCCGTTTTAAATTACTGTTTTATGCTTTTAATATATATATAGGTTGACTTAGTGGCTTTTGCCATGCTTTAATTTTATTGCTAACCTTAAGACGAAAATTGATAATTTTCGAAACGTTGTTTGTATTTTTATGTAGCACTGCTTGGTTTGCCTTCACATAATCTATTACCGTGCTTTTTACTCCATTACTACCTGAAGATGTCGGATGTGCGTCCTCCCTTGGTGTTTTTAAACGTCGCTTATCCCTGTGCAAAACCACGGGATAGTTGGTAGCTTCTACTTTTTTTATGGTCATCTGGAGTTTTGCCGTGCTTGGATTCTTCATATTTATACTACTCACAAATTATGCTTCCTACCGTTTACATCTTTGATTGTGGTTGTGCTCACTTCGGTATCAGACACCATTGGTTGAGGTACTGCATTCCGGAGCTTCGGCATAAGCCGCGCATAAAAAACAAGAGGCGAAATACACAAATCTTTTGTCACACCCCACGACCCAACACTCGCATTAGAGGCCTTATCGAACGATGATGTCCCCCGCAACATAAAAACACAATTGACCAACACTATTTAGTCCAAAGAAAATTTGTAAGATGCATCGGTTGTAGTACATGAGTACTACAATTAGTGCCTCTAGATCTTGTCCCATAATTCTGTAGAACAGTCATAGGCACAGTAACACCATAGTAAACAGTTTATGCTTTACTCCAAAAAGGACTAAAGTCAGGCAATCGCTGCTGCGTATTCATTGCTAACTACACACATGACTGCTGGATGGGTAGTTACCAAGACAAAAACGGTTAGACTTAACAAGCTCATAAAAATGGCATGGCGAAATGTACTTCGCAGCCAAAGAGAGGGACGAAGGGAAAAAAGAGGAGGAAATACATCCAAAGTAACCCCCTCCCGCCACCACGCCACCTTAATGAGATGGCAGGAGAATCCTGACGACCAAGTACAGTAAGGACCCAATAAGAGATTGGTACCAGGTACATCACAAGGGGGAGAATCAAGACATAATCGAGGGGCCGTCATTGGGTTTACAATAGTCCATTTAGAAGGCGCGTAGATTAGAAGTAACCTAAGAATGACTTCAGCAGCTATAGACGAGAGATTACCACCTCTTAAACGCTTTCAAACAAAATTAAAATTTGGCAATATTATTGAAAAAAAACCATCATCAAACAAGAAGACTTCGTACAGGACTAACGACAAAACAATTGCCTTTTCCTGTCCACAGGTTGACTTGAGTTACAACATAATGTTTTTGATTACTCGATTACACAGATCTCTTGAGCTGTGTCTACTAACCCGATTTGCCTTGCGCATATCTACAGTTAGAGAGCAGGAGTGCGGGATGCAGCAGGCAGTTAGTTGTCCAGCATTGTGAAGTCTCTGGTTTGCTGATGATAAATAATCCCTGGGATGGAGAAGACGAGTGTTGCTAGTTTGTTCAAGAGGAAACAAGCTATTGCTGTAATATCGGAATATCGCATTTCTGTCTTTTCCTCTTACTGGTAATTTGTAGTCAACTAGCCTTTATTGTCCGAAATACTATTGCACTGGTAGTGTAATGTTATTCCAGATAATTTACAGAGAATTTTTAACATTTTACCATTTACCATTTTACCATATTTTACCAAATTTTACCGTTTTATAAACAAGTTTCCTACTATCTGTAAAATACTAACCTCTAGTTTGTGCTAAAATCGTTTTCGATTTATTTTCTACCCGATTTTTTAAACTCCTTAAAGTTTAAAACACCTGCAACACTTGCAATGCAATGAGGTTAGCCTACATGCCACTTGGTGCGCAACAATCATTGCCTCCAACAAGCCAGTGCCAGCTCAACAATAACACTTCGTTTTCGGGTACGGAACAGTACAGACATGTTGATTTTGCTCTGCCCTCTTTTTGCTTTTCGTTATGGAATCGCCGGCGTTTGTATTCCCTGCTTGAGATTTTCAAAATGGCGGACAATAATAAACTTCGTTACATGTATGAGTCGGGAGAATTTCCCGTGTGTTCGTGCAAAAAAAAGCCCTCTGGATATTCACCCTGCCTGTCGTAGGTGCAGGCCTTGTAATTTACCGAATCTAAGTGTGGTTTGTGCGATTTTATGGGTGAGAAAGTGGCGAAGAAGGTGCTGCATACCTGGAAGAAATCTGACCAGCGTCGAGTGCAACTGGAAAAAAAAGGCGTTGTTGGAGTCTGCTTCTGGATCTAAAACTCTTCTTGAGCGTCGTTTAGAACTTTTAAGCACTGATATTAATTAAGCGCTTGTGTTTTTGTCGGATGAAACTGTTGCGGCTCATCTGGGCCATGATGTTGTGAACGCGTCGGTTAGGCCTAATGGGGATGGAACTGAGGTTGTTTCATCAACGCCGGCTGTGTCTTCCCTACTGGCCCGGTCTCCGATTGACCCTGGAAATTTGGAATTGATCGTGGGTGCTGTGCGGCAAGCAGGAAAAAAGGACTTGGGAATTAGGATGGACTTGTTGCGTGAGGAATTAGCGGCCGAATAACGCAAAGCTAATGCCGAAGGTTTCGCCTTGCTGTAGGAGGAGATGGCGGCGTTTTTCGCGCAAGCAGCATTCGCCAGCCGCTGGTCGTGCCATCGTGTGCTGGACAGGTGCCGCCATCTACTACTGCTGCTGCGGAGAAAGAGCATTGTAGTTACGAAACCGAAACTGTTGTTGCTGCATGGGAAGCTGCCTGTGGTGAGTAATCTGAATGTGGCTGTTGGGATAGGGTCTGTGGCTGCACAACAGCAAACGGTCGTGTCTGAACCGAAGCTGTTACTGCGGGGCAATGTTGCAAAGGAGAATGAACGATTGAAAAGCAACAAAACTGTAAACTCCAAGGGGGGAGTTAGCCCAAAAAAGTCTCGTGGCGGAGAAAATGCCAAAAAACGAGTCTTAGCCACTAAATCAAGTTCCCAAAGTCGGGAAAAACACCCACACTCGGAGCGTGGCGGCAACCACAAAGCTCCGAGTGATGCACCAAGTCTGATAGGCGCCGAAAAACGTCGTACTCAGACTTCAACAGATCCTCATCAGCGGCGTCATGCTCTCGAATCGTACGGGGTGCAAAATGATAATAGATGATCTCACAGCGTTCGTGAATCGCCAATCGGCAAATGCTATTCCCCAATTGCCACTCGCCAATCGCCGATCGTGGATTGTCGGCTGCTAGTGCTTCACACCCCTCTCTAGTGGCGCGTTGTTTGTCTCCGGAGGTTCCAACTTCCTCGTCGGTTTGTGGGTGATGTGTTTGCAAGGAAAAGTCTGATGTTGACGCCCCGACAAACAAGAGGAAGAGTGTGTCGTTTGGACGGTCAGAGGATTCTGATTATCCAGGGGAGTCCTCCAGTGAGTCTGATGTGCCACGAAACCTGTGTGATCAGCACCAAACGCGCACCGACTTGTTTGACGAGGGCCCAGAATTCAGACCTTGGGAAGATTTTTCTGTGGCTGTCTACAGATATTTGAAAGACTCTGGCTATTGCCGACAATTTGTGCCGCCTGCTGTGGATCCGGAGGACCCTCCAGAGGAGCCCTTCGTTAATGCGGGGGGCACTCGTAGCGTTCCTGTTCGTATCCCTCAGTCGGAGGTTGCTTTTCGCCCATTATTAAACGTGAAGCGCCTGACTCGGAAAGGAGAACAGCCTGTGTCGGCTTCGAAGCCACCGCTCCCACATGACCCGTGCCATCGCAATCTGTTTTTCAAGTCGATGGGCCGGGGTGCACCGAATAAGCATCGATATGAGACTTTCGAAACAGCGGACTTTGTGCGGACAGCCCAGCCCATGGAGGCGAATTCCATTCTGAAGGTGCCCGCGGCGGTGTCCATCCCAATGGCATACTATGAAGAGGATGAGGCAATCTTGCAGAACACTGTGCGTGCCAACTCTCATGCGGAGATTGCTTTTTCGGCGTCGGCTGTTGCTATTAACCCTTTAAGGACTGCATGCGCACTAAGAACTTATAACTGACTTGTAGAAAAAAAAATCGCAGCTTCTCACCCAGCTGAGGTAAGGGAATGAAACCTGTGTCATTTTTATCCTTAATGATCTGGCTTTCATACCCCAGTTTAAATTTTACTGTAATTGGCTGGAAGTTTTTGGTATGACTTGTAGAAGAGCTGTAAACAACGATTATACAGCGGGCACAGTCGGGCGCACCCGTCCTTAAAGGGTTTAAACGTCTTGTGGCCTCACACCTGGAATTGGCTGAGGACCTGCCAGTGATGGACTTCTGTGGCCTTACAAAGAGAGCATTTTCGTTTCAGAAAGACGGCTTCACCTGGGTGTTTCAACTTTAGGTGAATATGGTCTTTAGGAGTAGAGACGCGATTTTGCAGTTGGCTGTCAACACCCCGACGGATGTGCTTGCACAATTACATTTGTTGCCCATCGTTCGGAGGACCTTTTTGATGGGAAGCTGCTTTCGTTGGCCCCGGAACTTATGGACAAGGCTAAGCCTCCGCCAAAGACCCCTTGGCCAAATAAGAGGAAATTTGGTTTTTTCACGTCACCGTTTGGAAACTTCCTGGAGGAGAAGAAGCAGGTTCAGCCGAAGCAACAGGAGAAGCCTCAGCACCAGGCCTTGCCTCAGGAAAAACAAAAGTTTGAATTCGAACCAGTCAAGGTTGCCTTTTCCTGGGGTCACCCCCTCTCAGGGAAGGGGACGCTTTCGTGGATTCTCGCAGCGTGGAAGGGGTGCCTTTTGGGGTCGTCCCAGCAGGAGCAGGTATTGATGTTTTCCCCCCTCACCTTCCTCCGCTTCACTGGCAGGTAGGGGGAAGGATTCGTCGTCATGTGGACAACTAGAAGCTCATCACCGACGACGAGTTCACTCTCTCCGTTGTAGGCACAGGCTATTCGCTGCCATTTGTATCCAAACTGGCGTTGACTCTGGGACCCCCTTCCTGGATCACCAGCCGCCCCTTCGATGCGAAGCTCCAGGCAGAGGTGCTAGTTTTGTTGGACAAGGGAGCGGTAGAGCCAGTTCCCGCCAACTTGAAAGGTTTTTGAAGTCCGACATGTGTAATTGGGAAGAAAGGCGGTGGAAGAAGATTGATCTTCAACCTTACCAAGCTGAACCAATACCTGGAGAAACAGCACTTCAAGATGGAAACGATTCAGACTGTCAGGGAAGTATTGCAGCCGAACGATTTCACGATTGCCATCGATTTGGAGGACGCTTACATGCACATTCCATTGCGTCCGGTGATCCGACATCTGTTTCGCCTATTTGTAGGAGGTTGATCGTATCAGTATCGTGTCCTTCCTTTCGGGATCGCAACTGGGCCTAATGTCTTCACTGCAGTGCTTCGTCCGGTTTTAGGGTTTTTTGCATCGGATGGGCTTTCAGGCGTGGAAGTACTTAGATGGCAAACGGACAGATGTCAACATGTCTTCGCGGCCATGGGTCTGGGTGTCAAGTTGGAGAAATCCAGGCTCAGTTCGATACGGAGGAGTTCATGGTTCGGCCGTCGCAGGAGCGCGTGGAGAAAGTACGGGATTCGATGAATCACTTACTGCTTGCCACCGAGATAACTGCAGTGGACCTGGCATTAGTGATTGGAGCCATCGATTCCTGTGCCAAGTTGGTTCCTTTCGGAGAATGGAAAGTCAGACCGTTGCATTGGTTCAGGAACCTGGAGTGGCAGCTTCGCCTGATGTCCTGGCGAGATGTGATTTCTCTGGACAATTTACCGGTAGAAACCATTCAATGGTGGGCCAAACCACTCAACACCTGCCGGGGTGTGCCGATTCAGGACCCAACGCCGGATGGCCTTCTATTCATGGGCGCGTCTTCCACAGGCTGGGGGGCATACTTCGAGGGACACATGACGGCGGGAATGTGGTCAGCAGTGGCGTAACTACATCATGTTGTACCCTCCCCCCCCCCCCTGCAAAATTCCAGTGTGTGCCCCCTCACCCAGGAACCCACAACCAACTTATTGTTTGAGTGTCATTTCTGAACAGAAGCAAAGTTGGGAAGTTCGTACTAGGCAAGGAAAACTAGTATTATGTGGGCAATCGACAGTTCTAGCACACTGACTAGGCGTAAGCATTTACGGTTGCTTACCTCGTTGTTAGCTGCGGTCGGCTGACGGACTCTGCTTGACCTTGGGACGTTGCGGCGTTAGGCCTAACACGTGGTGTTGGTCTTTTGAATCTGCCACTGCCGCTGTTCTTGCTCTCCGGCCAAATTATCACAGTTGGTAAGGCCCCTTATGCATAAGGGCCTTTCTTCTTTAGATCTTTTATTTGTAACAAAGGTTATTTTCAGCGATCGTCATGTTGACTGCTCCCAAAAGTCAACACACGTCCTTCGTCGTCTGCTGTCAGTCAGCAACAGAAATGGCCGTTGGCCAAAATAGAAGTGCACCACGTAAACCTGGTGGCTTACTTCCAACACTTACGACAAATTAAACACGTGTATTTTAATATTTTAATTTAATTTCTACTTACACATGTACAACTTGCATTGTAACTTGTAGTTGTGTGTACAATTCTTTTCGTCAAGTGTTTATTTCTGCAAATATTTTAACTACGTCATCTGAATTTATTTGCCTAGCTTGTGGCACTATATGCTTAATGTTGCTGGCCCCTTGAACCGCTCTTGCGACATAGTACTCCTGTGGTAATTCTTTATGATTTTTAGTTTCGAAAACTATCATTCTGCCAAAGCAAGAGTTACTGAAAGCGCAAGGAACAATAATGTGTATTAAAGTGGCCCCATATTGCTCTAAGGTGACACTATCACCGATTGAAAGTCTGCAGAATGTGGCAACATCTAGCGCTATCTAGTACTATCTATCAGTTGCTTGCACCAAGCGAAGGAATGCACAACGGTATTTCTTTTAACGAAACAAACAAACCGCGACCTCCTCAATTCTTGAGGGAAAATTTGGTACGTCCTCGTGCACCTGGGAGCATCTGTAAAGATTAACAATATTACTGCCGCTAGATGGTGCCACGGTATTTTATTTCGGTTTTCAATCGGTGATAGTGCCACCTTAAAGGAAGCAACACAATGCAACCAACAGCAAATTTCCGTTTCTTTAACATGTAACTACTAAATGTTATTACTAATGTTATTAATTTATTATTTTATTGCTTGTTAATATTAACTCGGAAGTTTTAACAACTTTATGAGTCATAGTTACAAACAAATCAAAATATTAATTATCAGTATTACAACAAGAATAGCATTAGCATTTAACTATTTATTACAATTACTGTAATGTTATAAAAAATTTAATGTATTGCATTAATTCAGCTGAATGCCGCAGATATACAAGATTTCCCCAACTTTCTGATATTTTGGCTCATCAGCATGTGGGAATTAAACACCTAAAAAAAATCGATGGAGTCGCTAGCCTTCGCTCAGATAATGTGATATATGTTTGATTTAATACAACAGTTGACGCCAACAATAAGATACCACTGAACGCCGATAAAATAATATGAACTAACCATCTATAACGAACTTGATGGGTGAAGTGCTAGCACGCTTCCAGATGTTATGTACTGTCGTGCAAGCGTCTTCCAATTCTCTCTCCCACATGCTTTCTTTTAGGGGACATTTTTTTCTGGCTGGCCACTCTCTCTCTCTGATCAACGTATTGGGATATATTGAGTAGTCGGAGTTTACGGTTAACTTTTAATGCCAAAATGATCGCTATCACTAGCTTTTCGGCTAGTGAAATTTAATTAAACGGTTCTCAGGAGTGGGACCAAAAAAAAAAAAAGGCGCGCGGTGTTTTTTGTTTTTGTTTTTACTTTTTATTGACGATTTTTCAGATGTGAGCGATGGGTTTTATTTTTTATCAAGCAAAACAACTCCAGCAGTTTACATTTTGTTGAGGAGTCTAATATCAACGTTTTAATACAAAGTTAGGCCATGTTAAGAGAGCAAATGTTGCACCATCGGTAACATACTGTTCTTTAGATCCAATTTTTGAGTTGACACGCCTATGAAAAGCCCTTAGATTTGTTTCAAAGCCATCATTTAAATGGAACTTGGACTCACGAAGTCATCGGCTCCAGGAAGTGTTTGGTGAAAGCGTTGATGCATGATCGACAGTATTTTTGTTTACTATCGCTTAAACATTTCATGTGCTAAGAAGAAAAAAAAAACCATGCGTGGGTTCCTGAGAACCACGTAATTAACTTTTAGCGGCCTTGAGTTTTTACGATAATGATTCGAGTTATATCAAGCATCCATTCACTCACAGAAGTTGGCGTAGTTTCGTTAGCATAATAACAGAATAGCAGATCAGTCAAGGTCAAGTCATTAAATCATGCGATATGTTCTTAAAATTCATTGAAACGAGCATATCCTTGTTTACGAATATGCTCCGTTCAATAAATTTTAAGACATCAACCACAATATCTGGCTAAGGCACGTGGTTACCGTATACTTTTTAAACATGTTATGATTCTGGCAGCACACCACTCCATACATTCGTAAAGGTTATCTGAAAGATTTAGTTTAACTGTAAAGGTAAGATGACTATTACAGTTTCACATTTAGAACACATGCTTCAAATTATTAATATATTTTGATACAGTTAATGTAAATATTAAATACACTGTTTCAGTAATCGTTTTGTTTTATGGGAGAATTTTTCTCCATTTCATCTGTGCCACCCTGCGACTGCAGGTGCTGCAGCATTGTAGTTAAGCCACTGGTGGTCAGAAGAGGAGAGTCAACTTCATATCAATGTTCTGGAGATGAGAGCCATTCGCCTGGCGGTGCAAGCCTGGAAAGGAATTTTGTGCAGGAAAACGGTGGTAGCCATGACAGACAACACGACCACGGTGGCACACGTGAAGGAAGGCGGAGGGACTCGTTCTTGGTCGATGATGGAGGAGACCACCCTGCTGTTTCGCCAATACAAAGCCCTGCAACTCAACCTGCGTCCGCGTCACATAGCAGGGAAGCTCAATGTTCTAGCGGACGAGCTGTCACGTCAAAGGGATCCTACAACGGAGTGGATGTTGAATCCCAGCCTGTGCCAGGGCTTATTTCTGAAGTGTGGGAAGCCTGGGTGGACCTGTTTGCGACCCGCTTCAATTGCCAGCTCCCACACTTTGTCTCCCCATTCGTGGACTCTGCAGCGTGGGCCACGGACGCTCTCTCCATCAACTGGACGGGCCTGTCAGCTTACCTGTTTCATCCATTCTCACTGCTACAAGCGTCTTTGAACAAGATTCGCAAGTTCCCGGGGGAGTACATTCTGGTGGCTCCACTCTGTAACGGCAGACGCAACGACGGCTCAGGTGCTTATAGCGCCCACGGTTTCCTGGTTTGACACGGAGATTCAGCTTAAGGTGTTGCGGTGATTATTGCGACTTTTACGGCATAAGCACAGCGCAAGGGCTACTGTCCCAGCATGGGGGATGGAGTGCAGGGTCCAAAATTAAAGGGGCCTAACCTTAATACTGCTGGTATTTCACTGCCACCAGCGATGGAAATTTAACCGTTTATCAAGAGCTAAACTAAAAATGGTTTACATATTTATTTACACTTAAACAGTTAATCGACTAGCAAACGAACTGAAGTAAAAAACTCCTGGTTTTTATTATAACATCAGAGAATATAAAAATTACACTTTACATTTAGTTTGCACGGAAGCTTTTGAAATAAAGTATTTAAAAGCACAAGGTTTGAATTTACAACATGTAATTCGTTTTCACAAGTTTTGACTAAAACGACGTTTGTGTTTCAGAATAAAACAATCAATTATTTTTTCGAATAGAAAAAGCAATACTGAACGTTCCTCACAGTCGTCCGCAAGACTGAACAGCCCAGGCTGGTTACAGTCTATCAAACAGTATGTTTTAAACACGCATGAAAGATCAACCGTTTCACAGTTTTGTTTCTAAGTGATAAAACAGAGCCTTAAACCTCCCAGAGTTGCTGTATACAAGTCAACTCCTCAAATTATAAAAGCCTCGGCTACTTATAAAGTCCGTCTGGAAGGAATAACCAATGAATCCCACACAAAAATCAAACCGTCAGTTATTTGAATTAATGTTTAAAACAAATAAGAAAGATTTTGGTTTTTAGTAAGAGAACCACTCTGACGTTATGGGGTGAGAAACCTAAGATGCCGCTACAGGCGTCACCACCATAATATTCCCTAGCTAGAGAGAGTTTAAGTTACGAATTTAAACTAGAATTTAGACTTGGGGGTCCTAAATTAAATTTTCAAAAGCTAACAACAAACATACGAACCACTGCCATTTTGCCCGGCATGGCATCCCACGGACCCTTCTCAAGCTTGAGATCTGTGAGCTGTGCTATGCTAAAACGCATAAAGTTAAAGTGGAGGTTTGAACTCTAAAGTTAACGGACAATGTTTGATCTAAGTGGAAATTTTTCATAGTAGTTGCGATCGTTCAAACACAATAAAAAATATCACACATTAAAAATGGTTGTCAGTACATGGGCACAAGGTTTAGTGCCTTTCTCCTAAAATACAACTAAGCTAGAGTTTGGGGCTTTATGCCCGAAAAGAACAAGGATAAAATGAAAATACAAAAATACAGAGTTCAGTAATGGCGGCCATGTTGAAGGTGCGATGTGGTTTTGGGGTGACCTTCCAATGTGAATTACTGGTACTTCCTGGTGGAAAGTCCGGAGTTGGGCTTCCCCAAGCATCTTGTATCTGGGCAAGCTATAGATGTTGAAAATTTGGAATGATTCTGTCCATTAACAAAAAAACGGCCAGATGTGCCTCGGCGAGGCATTTTGGATGCCTCAAGAAAAAAAAATTTCAATTTTCTTGAAAAACAGGCGTTTTCACTTTATCCGAAAATCCTCACCTTTATTTTAGCTTATCGTGAGATACATGCTCATTCAATGCCCACAGTTTAACCGAGTTTCGTGCTACCCACAGTCTGCCCCCAGGCACTATCGTGTGAGCGATCCCAGCGCTATTCGGCTGTTCGTCACTTTTTTCGTGGGCAGGCACGCGTACGGACGTGCCTCTTGATTGCTCAATTAGTTTACTTGTGTCTTTGTGCAAGGCCGTTATTTCGTAGGATGGGTAAACCAGTGCTTTACAGCACTTGCAGACATCAGCTCACCCCTGGAGATCGACATCCTGAATGCAGAAGATGCCGTGGTTGTGATTTTACCGAGAATCCGTGTGAAATCTGTCATTCGCACACGGCCGACGAAATCAAGGGATTTCGCCGTTCTTGGAGGAAGTCGGACCAGACGGAAGCTCGCAGACGAAAGATAATGGAAGACGGGGGCAAATCTGGCTCCCTCGACAACAGATTATTGCGGGAAGGCCTAGACGAAGACGACTTCTTACCCGCTAGAGTGATGAATCGGAAATTCAGCGGCAGCGGTTCGGCCGCTTCGACACCGTCTATCACGTCGTCGGTCGTCCTCGGATCGGACGCCCGATAGGTTTGCACGTTAAATGCTATTAAAGAAATGCAGACCACGATGAAATCCATGTTCGAAGGGATGACTGAACGCATTGCTGGATCTGAGTCGCGGATTGCTGCCAACATCGAAGAAAAGTTTGAAGCAAGACTCGCGCCATTGGAACGGCTTCTCGTGGAGGACCCCAGTCGCCTTCGGCCATCGGCCCCGGGCGGCGGCGCGATCGCTGCCGCCTGCGCGGCCGGGAACAGGGCGCGTGTGTCGCCGGTGCTTGACGCCGTCATCCCATCGGATTTTCTGTCAGGACTGCCGGATTTTGGGGGAAGTCTGCTACCGCTACCCTTTCCACAACTGGAAGATGACTTTTTTGCACCGCTTAGGAAAGTGGCTTATGCTGCAGCCAGCGAATCCCAGGCAGCATGCTTCAGGAATACCAGAGGGTTTCCAGCTTCGTCGGGAGACGTTGGCAAACACAAGGCGCAGCTCCTCGAACAGATGAGACACCAGTCACCAGGAAACCAGCAGTCGCCAAGAGCACGCCAGTTGCCAGAAGTTCGGCGGTCACCTACGAGGCATCGACCATCAGACGGGTGTCAGTCACCAGGTGACCATCAGTCTTGTAGGGTGCGTCAGTCGCCAAGGAACCGCCAGTCGCCTGGGGTCCGTCAGTCTCCAGGAGGGCACCAGTCTCCAAGAGGACGTCAGTCTCCAGGAGGGCGTCAGTCTCCAGGAGGGCGTCAGCCTCCAGGAGGGCGTCAGTCTCCAGGAGGGCGTCAGTCTCCAGGGGGGGCGTCAGTCTCCAGGAGGGCGTCAGTCTCCAGGAGGGCGTCAGTCTCCAGTAGGGCGGCAGTCTCCCAGAGGGCGGCAGTCTCCCAGAGGACTTCAGTCTCCAAGGAGACGTCGGTCTCCACGAGGTCGTCAGTCACCAAGGGATCATCAGTGGTCAAGTGACCATCAGTCGCCATTGGACCGTGCATCACCGACGGGACATCGGTCACCAAGAGATCGACAGTTGACAAGGGACCAGCGGTCGGCGGCTGGCTGAAATTGGAGGGCCGGCCGTCTGTCACGGCTGGACAACGTGGCAGGACAACAGCCCCATATCAGTCAAGGAGTGGGGGACCAGCCAACTGGTGGCAACCAATCTTCGAAGCGAAAGAGTGGTTCGCCTTCAGCGAAAACCAGGGACGACCACCCGGACAAGTCAGATCCCAGACAGGGCCGCTGCGGGTCACGAACTCGGTCTCGGAGCCGCTCACCAAAAAGGAGGAGATGCAACTCGCCTACGGTTCCTTCATCCAAGGGTAGATCAGAGGGGAGATCCAGGTCAGGCGACAGGCGGGAGGGGAGAATGTCGGAGGAGACTCGCCCACGACAGTCGTCGAAACGTTCAAGGAGCCAATCGAGTGAGTCGTCTTCTTCTAATCGATTGGGAACCGAAGATGCGGCGTACCTGTCAAAAAAGGAAGCGTTTGAAAGCATTGTGAGACGAGTCCATTTCTATCTTCCCTCGTCATTCTGCCGGTCGAGGCCAGATCTCTAGCCCGGTAACCCGGACGAGCCCCCCACTGCATCTTTCGCCAAAATGGAGGACATTCGTCACCCTGTTAGCCTTCTGCCGCAATCGGCGATGCTTCACCGCTCTCTCCTTGACGCAGGTGGTCTTCTGAGAGAGGGGGGCAAATCCATAGTCACTGGTAAAGAACTCCCACGGCATGACTCCAGTAAACAGGATTTCTTTTTCGGCACTTCAAACTTTGGCCCGCTGAACCCATCGGCACCAAAACCCAGGAACTACTACACCTTCAAGGAGGCTGAATATCTTCACGAGTACGCATCCATGGAGTACGACTCTTGCCTCCCAAAGCCGGCGGTGATTCGTGTTCCGCTCAAGCAGTTCGAAGCGGAGGAACGGCTATTACGCATAGGGGTTCGGGCAGCGTCTCACGCCGAGCTGGTGGTCTCAGCGACGTTGGCGGCACTACAGTCCTTTATCAGGACCCCGGTCGACAGCCAGGATCAAGGGATCGTCCGGGACTGCGCAGACCTTCTGAAGCAGGCGATCTCCTTTCAGAAGGAAACCATCGACTGGGGAGTGCGATCAACAGCGAACTCAGTCCTGCGAAGACGGGATGCTTACCTCAGTGGAGCGCCATCGATTCTGAAGAAAACAGCCGGCAAGCTTAGGCTTTTACCATTTCATAAGTCCGACAGGTTGTTCAATGGGGAACTCCTTCCGATCGCCCAGGACCTGAGAGGAAAGGTGAAACCCCCTCCTAAGAAGGATCACCCTCAGAAGTACAAGGGCCGGTTTCCCTACAAGAACTTCAACCAGGGGCCCTTTCGTGACCCCCAACCGACGTCGGGCCCCAGGAAACAGAGGGGCTCCTCCCACCAGGGTAGCAGAGGCAGCGGGCATTTTAAGGTTCAGGACCAAACCAAATCGTCGGCCGGACCCCAAAGCAAAGGAAGAGGCTCAAGAAGTCGGGGTGGACAACTATGACATATCAAGGCCCCAGCTTGCTCTCCTTCACCGACGGGTGGGAGGCAGGCTGAGATTCCACTATCCTATGTGGGAATCTGTTACGAGCGATCCATTCGTTCTCTCCGTCATCAGAGAAGGATACAGACCACCATTTCTGTCAGTACCAAAACTATCGAAGGTGGTTCCAAGTTGGCTCCTGAACGTCGTAGACCCGCTATTGGAAGAAGAGGTGCAAACTCTCCTCGCAAAAGGGGCAATTCAGCCGACACCAGAAGGATCGCCAGGGTTCTACAGCCCAGCTCGGGTGATCGCGAAGAAAGGAGGTGGAAGAAGAGTCATCTTCAATCTCAGGCTCCTCAACAAACACATTGCGCAGGAGCACTTCAAGATGGAGACGCTCTCGTCGATTCGGGAATCGCTGCAGGAAGGGGAGTTTACCACGTCATTGGACCTGGAGGACGCATATCTCCATGTCCCCCTCCACCCTTCTGCATTCAAATTCTTCCGGTTCGCGGTGCACGGCAGGTCATTCCAGTTCACGGTCCTCCCCTTTGGCCTTTGCACTGCCCCACATGTTTTCACATCAATCCTCAAGCCGGTTTTGGGATTTCTCCACCAGCGGGAAGTGAAATCTCACGGATATTTAGACGACTGGCTGCTCCGCAACAAATGCAGCAGGACCCTACAGGAGCACACGGACACTGTCATCCAGTTGTTCAGCGATCTGGGTCTCGGAGTCAACGAGAAGAAGTCCAGAAGGGCCCCGGCGACGGAATTCCAGTTCTTAGGGGCGGCGTTCCGGATGATGGACTTCACGGTCAGACCATCGGAGGACAGGATTGGGGACCTCCAGGCTTCAATCCAGGATATCCTTCAGGCAGACTCAACTACGGCAAGATCCCTCAGCCGCCTAATTGGCAAGATCGACTCTATGGCGGATCTAGTCCCAATGGGTGCGTGGAGAGCCAGGAGCCTCCACTGGTTCAGAAAGGACAACTGGATAGAGAGGACGTCCTGGGAAGACGAGATCGACCTCCTGAACCTACCACGGCAGGATCTGGTGTGGTGGACTGTACCAGACAACCTGAGGACAGGTATCCCGGTACACGCGCCGGCTCCTCATCACACCCTCTTCACGGATGCGTCCCTCCTGGGTTGGGGAGCCCACATGGGGGATCTGCAGCTGGCTGGAAGATGGTCGCCTCGGGAAGCAGAACTTCACATCAACAACTTGGAATTGAGGGCCGTCCGCAAGGCCTTGGACGAGTGGGCGAGCATTCTTCAGGGAACCCATGTCGGGGTGATGACGGACAACACCACGGCAGTGGCCTACATGCGGAGGGGAGGGGGAACGCACTCGCGATCCCTCCACGAAGAAGTGTCGGCGATTTTTGTGCTCTGTCAAGAATTCGACATCACTCTTCGCCCAAGACACATCCCGGGGAAGCTGAATGTCTTGGCAGACCAGTTGTCCAGACGACTTCCGACGGCCCCAGCGGAATGGAGACTGAACCAGAGTGTCTGCCAGGCAATCTTCCAGCGGTGGGGGAAACCGGTGGTGGACCTGTTTGCCACGTTCCAGAACACGCAATTGGACCAATTCGTCTCCCCGTTTCCGGATCAACGAGCGTGGGCATCGGATGCACTGTGCATGTCATGGGACAGGATATCGGCATACATGTTTCCCCCGTTCGCTCTGCTGCAAAAAGTACTGAACAAAGTTCGCCATTCAGGGGGACAGTTCATACTCATTGCACCGCTCTGGCCAGCAGCAGCGTGGTATGTGGACCTCCTACAGCTGTCAAAGGAAGACCCCATCGAGCTGCCACTAAGAGACGACATCGTATCACAGCACAACGGAAGAACCCTTCACCCCAACCCCGGGATGCTTCGTCTTCACGCCTGGAGACTGTGAAGGGGGAACTGGAGGATACTGGTTTTTCCTCCGGCGTCATTGAGAAACTAGTGCTCTGTCACCGCCAATCCACAATCAAGGTGTATGAGGCTAAGTGGAAACGGTGGTTTGAATGGTGTAAGGAAAGGGACTTGGACCCCTGTGACCCGGTGGTCAGTGACATGACGGAATTCTTTGTCGGCCTATTCGACAAGGGACTTTCGGTTGCAGCCATTAAGGGTTATTGTTCAGCGATTAACTCGGTGCTGGCATTTTATGGCAGACAGGAAATCACGTCGCACCACGTCCTCACTCGTCTCATTCAATCCCTGGGAGCCCTTCGACCTCGTATCAGGAAACTGTTCCCGGAATGGAATCTCCCTCTGGTGTTGGCACACCTTTCAGGTCCCCCGTATGAGCCGCTTTGGAATGCGTCTCTTCTTCACCTGACCCAGAAGACCATTTTCTTAGTGGCGATGGCCACAGCTGCGAGGCAGAGCGAACTATGCGCATTTGCCAGGAACAAGCGGTACCTGCGGTTCGCCAAGGACTGGACCACGGTCACGCTTCTGTACAATCCTAAATTCAGGGCGAAAACCCAGAAACTGGATGAACTTATGAGGCCAGTGGTCATCAAAGCGCTGGGACCGGTTGTGGGGAACGACGACCTGGAAAGAACTCATGTCCTATCCGGGCTCTGAAGATTTACCTCCATGCCTCTTCCGTCCCTGAAAAGGATGGCGACGCCGAGGCCATTCCCCTGTTCTTACCGATTGACCCAGCGTCGCAGCAGGCATCTAGTGCAGCCAGACTCTCCCCGGCAAAAATCACGCAATGGATTTGCGCCACAATTAGAAGGGCCTACGCATCCTCTGAAGACTGCGTAGACATCCCGGACCACATTAGAGCACACGAACTGCGAGCTTTAGCGGCTTCGTGGGCTTTCGCTGCAGGCATCCCGATCCATGAGATAACGGCCGCCTGCACATGGAAACACAAGTCAGTGTTTATCAGCCATTATTACAGAGAACTCGGGGACATCTCAGGCCTGAGAAACCAGGGACCCCATGTCCTGGCCGGATCAACGGTTCCAGGGGGCACGCCACCTGGCAAGTAGTGAGGATAAGGTCAGTACTCTGTTTGGAATTTTGGGAGGGTTGAACCTTGGCGTCGTTAGGGACGGTTTCGTGCTGCCGCGGTAGGGTACAGCTCAACCCGCCTCCTTTTGGACGAAGTCAGCTAAAATAAAGGTGAGGATTTTCGGATAAAGTGAAAACAACAATTTTAAACATAAAATTAGTTTTTACTATCCTAAAATACTCATCTTTAGGCCTACCCGCCCGCCGGCCCCGCTCGAGCCGCCCCAGGCACTTGGGCGACGAAAAAAGTGACGAACAGCCGAATAGCGCTGGGATCGCTCACACGATAGTGCCTGGGGGCAGACTGTGGGTAGCACGAAACTCGGTTAAACTGTGGGCATTGAATGAGCATGTATCTCACGATAGCTAAAATAAAGGTAAGTATTTTAGGATAGTAAAAACTAATTTTATGTTTAAAATTGTCGTTTTTCGGTGGCGCTCGTTTACACGCCCCCGGACGCAGGATTTTATTCGGGGTTCTTGAGAACTCGGAATAAAAGCTATAATGGAAAGGTTAGTGCACACAAGATATGCAAAAACACAAGACCGCCAAAATATTATATATAAAAATTCACAAGAAATAAAGTACACAGTTTACATAAATGTTGACTTCGCCGTTTTGTCTTTTTGGGGGACCAACGTTTTTGTGGCTCAGAGAACTTTAAGTAATTCAAAATTTACAAGTTAAATCTTTACTGTTTTTGCAACCATTAACTAAATACTGTCCGCGCTGCTTGGTGCAGGAATATCGTACAAGTATTTGAAAATGTGAAACTAGCGAAACTGTGCTTCCGGAGTCGCATAAAATATTAATTTTATTTTTCCCTATGCTACCGGACAGAGTACTAACCTTAAGAATTTTACTGGCATTTTTCCCAACTGGGAAACATGCATTAACTTGCTGGGGTTTCGAGTTAAGCTCGGGGCATTCACTGCGAAAATGATGGGGCGAGTTAAACACGTAGCAGCGCCTAACTCGATCTTGATTAGGGTTAGTTTTTCCACTAGCACTAATGTTTACGGCAGGGTCCCCTCCTGGGTTATCTGCTTTCACACTGACAGATCCGGCCGGATTAGCTGTCGTGTTGTGGTTACGGTTGTGACCACGCTGTTGACCAGTAGGTTTAGAACCTTGGTTCGACGTTACAGCTATGGGCTGTGTTTTGGCTGCACGAGTGGCAGCTTCGGTAGCAATCTGTTTATTGCGGGTTGTGAACTCGTCACAAAGTTGGGCTGCTTCAGCCAACGTCCCTAACTTAATTTGATCAGGGATCCATTTCCTAAGTTGGGTAGGGCAAGATTTATAAAATTGCTCTAAAAGCATTAAATTGACAAGTTTGTCATAGTCCCGGTTAACTTTAGCCAAAGCCAACCAACGAGTGAACAACGTTTCTAGCTCAAAAGCATAGTCGAAAAATTGTTGATCAGTTTCTTTTTCAAGAGAACGAAACTGTGTTTGTACACACTCTTTAGTCTGAACAAAACGGGCAAGTATTTTACTTTTAACTAAATCGTAATCTTGCATTTCAGCGTCTGTTAGCTGATCGCAAACTTTAATAAAAACCTCTCCGACGAGGGGTTGGAGTCCCGTGACCCATTGATCTCTAGGGATCTTTTGACTAGTCATTGTACGTTCAAAAATCTTAAGAAAACTGTTGATTTCCGTCTTAGGCGTCCAATTGTTGACGAGACGAACTACGTCCGCAACTTTACCATGTCTTGCAACTGGATTTGGGGGAGCTGGGGGAGCGCCGTTTGCTCCGTTTGGAGCAGGGTTAAGATTTATGGATGCAATGTTTAGCCTGGCTAATTCTAGCTGCTTGTCTAACTTGGCTAGTTCCATAGCGTTAGCACGATCTTTAAGTTGGCTTCTTGCTCCCTTTCTTGGGTTTTAAGCAAGGCTTCACGGTCTCGAATTTGAGCCTCTTGATCTTTAAGAGCTAATTCATGAGCCCGGCGTTTATCTGCGTCCGCCACTTCTAAGGCTCTTAATTTCAACTCTTCTGCTTTCAGAAAAAGTTCATTTTCCTTAACTGCTAATTCTTTTTTAGTTAAAAGGAAAACTTCTCTCTTTTCAATAGCGCTTGCTAATGCATCAGAGAGTTCGGTTAAATCTAATTTGCCATCTTCGAGGGCTGCTCGTAAGATTTGTTGGGATTCGGTTCTAGAATCACTAACTGTAAAACCTAAGTTTAAACATGCCATCTTGAGGTCTTTGTTTTGCAAATCACGAATGATATCTTCGAGTTGATCCATTTCGGACATTTTTACGTTTAACGTGGTTTCAAAATAAAACTCTTATAAGTGAAACAAAAATTAAAAGCAGCCGCTTAAAATTGAACGTTAAGTTTGAGCAGAGCGAATTAATTAAAAAACTTTTCTCCCATATCCAGTAAGCTGTCACATAAAAATACACACTCAAGAACCTCCAGCACTCTGGTATATGAATAGCTAAATTGCATAAATGCTATCAACTACAACACTCGGCTTGGCGGCCTCTAAGTATATCTCATGTACACTCACCCTGTTTGTACAATCGCTGTACGGTCAGTCTGTCCTTCCAGCACCCATCGCAGCACTGGAAGTTCGGCACTGATGTTGGAGTTGAACGTCTTTGGCGGTCAAAATCCACGGGACCTTGGTGTAGAACACAAAATCCTCGGCTTGGCTGTACGGAGCGCAGGTTCCCTCGCGGGCCTCTTCTCCTACAGCATCGGTTGGGGTTGGGACGGCTCTCGGCTTGAGGACGTCTACTGGAAGCGGCAGCTGCTGCTTCCTGGCGCCGGCAGTTGTTGGGGCTGCTGGGCGGTGGTTGTACTGTTTTTTAGCTTTCAGTACGACATCTACTTCGTGACTTTGTGTATCTTAGTCACAGGCATCTGCTTCGTGGCCGTATTGTCGGGACCACAGACGTCTAGTTGGAAGTGGCTTGCATCCTTCTAGGTTTTCTTGCTTGTAGCATGGCAGGGGGGAAACGCTTGACGGGAACAGCACCTGTTCATCCCACCACTGCCACCAGTTGTAACGGCGGATGCTACGACGGCTCAGGTGCTTGTAGCGCCTCCGGTTTCCTGGTTTGACACGGAGATTCAGCTTAAGGTGTTGCGGTGATTATTGCGACTTTTACGGCATAAGCACAGCAAGGGCTACTGTCCCAGCATGGGGGATGGAGCGCAGGGTCCAAAATTAAAGGGGCCTAACCTTAATACTGCTGGTATTT
>JAHWFP010121255.1:281909-293707 GCA_023313725.1 Lithobius niger
CCTCCGCTGCTTCTGGACTAATAAGAACTCCATCTGTTCCTACAGTGGAGGATGGCTCTTCTCCACCCTCCGAAGACCCACCGACCCCTTCCACCGTTCCTCCGGACTGTCTCTCGTCTCTCATTTCGAGACTCACCAACGCGACATGATACGTCCCATCCCGGCTCCTGCATTCCCGCTTCGCGGTCGATCATTCCGCCCTCCGAACCAGCCTCCGCACCCATGCTGGCCTTCTCATCCACGGATCCTTCCTTTCTACCTCAAGGTGCCACAGGCCGATTGGTCATCCTCTCGATTCTTTTTCAAAACGACACTGTCCTTCTGTGGCGGAAGCAGGACCCTCCGCCACGTCCTCCTCGGAAATGGTTTGCATCTTGAGTTAGATAAAGATCATCCTCCGCCTTGCCCAGGCCGTAACAATTACTTCTTCCCCCTATAGGCGACGGTACGGCCAACCTACGCAATTTTGACACCTATCCTCAATCAGAATTCCTGACAGCAGACACAAAGTTAAACTCTTGTTCCACTCTCTACCTCCCTCCAGCAGCGGTTTCCATTTTCGTCCTCTGCAACAATAACCGTATCCTCTGACTAGGCCTCCGGGCTGCATCCCAAGCGGACGTCCTTGGTACTGCAGCCAATACACTGTGTGAAATACACCGACCCTCCTCCGGATGACACTCGCCAGCTAGCTCTCCTCATCAACCAAGTGTTCCGGAGAAGCTGCTTTGCTACTTACCACGCCATGCATTGGTTTACACGAGCCCTCTTTAACTCCACACTCTTACTCCGAGGAGTAGCTCTAAAACACAGCCACGAATCTACATGACTCAACTTACCATCCCTGCACTACGCTTCACCAATGGATTCTTTGCCTCCGCTCTTCGTCCACCCTCCGCTCCTCCGCCAACAACCATGGAGATAGGAGAATTGTAACCTTCAAGACGAATGAAACACAATACTTTGCGTTACCCTTGTCCCATTACATACCACCATGCATCTGTACATCAGATCTCTCTTTCTCTGTGCTGTCACGCGTTACGTCGCTCTTCCAGCTCCTCGTTTGATTCATGTTCCTCGTTCCGCTGTCCCTCCGCCCTTCGCTGGCTGCCGTCCCTTGGAACGGCCGTTCCTCTTGGCTTCTGCCCAAGTGGTTCACGTCTTCCTTGCGTTTGGGCGGAAGGCGGATCAGCTCGGATTGGCAATATTCCTCGTCCTCGGTTTCCTCCCCCACTGCGCGCTGCCTCCGCGCAGCCTTCTTGGGATGGACCGTTTCACTGCCTACTATCGGCTTTCACCTTTCCTCCCTCCAGCATTGAATGCTGTTGTTTCATTGGAAAGGGTATGATATCCCTCCGCGCCGCCTCCATCTGCGCATCCTATTGCGCAGCCCTCCAGCCTTACCTCCTCTCCAACAGATTGCCATCACACTGAAAACCGTCTACTGGTTCTCCTGCCATCCTTCCGCCTACCACGCCTCCTTTCCTTCCCAACTCACAACCCTACGATCTCCGCTCTTGTCACGCATTTCAAATTACTCAGTCTGGCAGTTTGACAACGCCACCTCCTTCGTTACAGTTTTCCACGGTATCAATCCAAACACAGAATCCGCGGAAGGAGACCTACCATGCTCCCCATGCCGCACTAAGGCCACCGGCGTGGCCCTGAGGATTAGGATGATTCCGTAAGCATGTTCACCCTCCAGTCTCCACAAACTTACACCTCCGCTTTATTCTGGGACAGCGAGACGTCAGTTTTTACCGTTCCCTTCTTACAGGGGGTAGTATGACCATTCTCCTCGCTCTGTTCTGACACAAGAAGTTTGCATCGATCACAAGAGGAAAAAAAAAGAGAAAGGAGGAACGAGGAAGGACAAGGTAGTTTAATCATCGCCCGACCACTCTCTATCCACATGTGTTTCCATCTTTCACTGACGCAACATCCCGATTTCACATTCATCATCCTCAAGACTTGCCTCCGGCCTGCCTCCCGATTCGTCACAATACCTCTGCTTCTGCACCATCCTCATCCTCCCCACAAGGTGAGATGTTTCAGCACTTATGCCTGATGCTTACCCCTTGTACCCCTTGATGCTTAGACCACTGCATGCGGTGTATTCCCACTTTCATATATATAAGTTATCCTTGCGCTAACCACAGCCCCAATCTCGGCCTCCGATTGACTTTGCAATCCCTTCCGGAGTGTTGCTGAGTCCCGACTCTGTCGACATGGTGAAAGTGGTTGGGAACGCAATTGTGTCTTCGTCCAGAAAAGTATTTTTTTCTGGGGATGCCAGATCGTAGTATGGGAAACTAGAACCTAGCCCTCCTCTCCTCCACAGACGAAGTCTGCTACTAAAACAGGTAATGTATATTTTGTCGGCTATAAAAAGACTAAAATTGCAGGGCCCGAACCTACTTAATTTTAATTTTTATTGCCTAACCGAAAATATACATTACTTAATTCCCACCCAAGCCCCCCTCCATGAGCTAGGTTCTGGAAGGTGGAGAAATGATGCCAACAGCTCGCTGCGCCGGAGCTTATATAAGCAGACCTACGCCCGCGCATGCGCAGTACCGTACGAGCTAGGCTGGGAAAACAACTTTCAAGATTCTAGGGGGAAATAAATGCTCAAAGGGAAAACTGCTTAACAGGTAATGTAGATTTTCGTTTAGGCAATTAAAACCAAAATTAAGCAGGTTCGGGCCCTGCAATTTTAGTTTTTTATAGCCGTCAAAAATATACAATTATACATTACCTGTTTTAATAGCAGTTTCCCCCTTTGAGCATTATTTTCCCCTAGAATCTTGAAAGTTGTCTTCCCTGCCTAGCTCGTACGGTACTGCACATGCGCGGGCCTGGGTCTGCTTATATAAGCTCTGGCGCAGCGAACTGTTGGCATCATTTCTCCTAGGGCGATCACCGCGAGTGGTACGTCGTTCCGAGCTTCCCCACCTCAGCGTCACCCTCCGCATACCTCTGTTCCGCAGAAGGGTGCCTTCCTCCGCTCCTTTTCCTGTTGGATTATCTTGCACTCCGTTGCCTTTACAACAGTTTTATGGCTGCTTCATCCGTTCCTTCAGTTGAGGATGATCCTCCTCCGCCCATGCAGGGCTCGCCACGTTCTTCCGTCCTTCCTTTGGAAGGCCTCTCTTCTACTGTTCCTACTTTAGAACCACTACTACACACCGCTGCGTCCCGCTCGACTCTAGCTCCTCCGACTTTCCGCCTCCGGGTTTTGTTCCTTCCCTCAACGTGTCGCCACAAGGCAGGCGGACGCTCGTTATGATCATCCTTCCGTTACGCAGATCCACATAGGTTGCAATATTCCCTTGACTCAACCTTGTATGGATTCTGGGCTTCCGCACACAGAAGACTTCTCTATCTCCTCCGCTGGGGAGGGACCCGCTCCCTTCCGTCGCCCTTACATCTCCCAGGCACCAGCCCGGCGTTCCGGCCGTGCTCCTATGGCACACTCCTTCATCTACAGACAGCCCCGGCAGCCGCCTTCAACGGTTTTTCCCAACCTCATCTCTCACTTCCCTTCCGCTGCTCATAGAGGGGCTTTTCGAAAATTTGGCTCATCCATTACATCCTCCGTTCCGGTCGTTCCTTCCGACCCAGCTTCCGCGTCACCCTCCTTCGCATCGCCGATTTTACCATCGCCTGTTGTCACCATTCCTCTCAGCGAAAACACTGCATCCTCTCCAGCCTTCCTTCTTCCGGACTGCCTACAACTGCTGTTCCCGTTCCCAACCGTCCATAGGCCTTTCTGCGACCCGGACTGTACTTCCGTAGTCCTGCCACAACATCCGGTCCCTGGACCCTCCGCTCCTCAGGCACTCAATGTTAACCTGATCTGTGAGGAAGAACTCAATTATGACATCCAATATACATTCCTTGAACCATCCTCTCCAGATTTTCTGTCACGTTCTCCACGGTTTCCTTCGACCATACGTTCCCGGCCTGTTACCATTCAAGGAATCACGCCTCTAACATCGACTCCCATCATCTTCAACGTCAACTACCGTCCGCCTACCTGTGCTTCCTTCCTCACGTCCTTCGTGTACAACAGATGTAACCCCGCCATCTTCACCTGTTCGTACGTAATTCTATTTTGATCAAACTTTCCAGGATTCTACCAAGCCTCCCTTCCGGGATGGAAGGTATTCAACAACTAAGTCCCCTCCTATTTTCCTGACTATTGGCACCTTCCTCCTGCTTCCCCTGCATCACTCTGGAACCTTCCACCAGTCAGTCCAACAACTAGACCATAGTGTCTTCCGTTCTGCGACGGCATAGCATCTTTTCAGTAACGACAAACCTCCGGCTGCTGTATAATCCCATCATATCTGCCCTCCTAGTCAACCTCCTTCCGTCTACACGCCACTACCGTTTCATTATTAAGCGATGCCTTGTTACATTTTTTCTTTCCTCCGTTAAAAAAAAAGAGAGAAGAAGAAAATTTTTTTATATGAAATACAATGAATCAACTCATTCTTGTTCCCTTCCGCAGCTGGACAGCGCCACTAGTGCCAACGCGACGTCACATTATTTTGAAGATTCTAAGCACAATCGATTCGTTCGTTCGGCAGCCATCCGGTACTCAACAGGTGGCACCGCCGCTAAACTCCTCCCTCCGTTTAAACGTAAGTTTCTCCGTTATCCCGCCAGCCGTTCTCCCTCTCTGCGTTGCAATGGTCTAATTGAAACTTCCCGCGCGAGAATAACCGTCTCTATCTGGCAGTTCCTCCTCCACCATGGACGACTCTTCTTCCTCAGAGGGCTCCGACCATCAGCAAGTTGATTGTCCAGACTCTAGCCAAATCTCAACACCAAATGTGCCCTCCCCGAAGCCCTGCAAATGTCCAGGATTCGTAGGACTCACCAAGAAAGTGCGTGCTGACCCATACCCAATGCCAGCTACACCGCGTCTGTGATGGTCTAGCCAAATAATGCAGGATTTGCGTAAACATTTCCCCTCCCAGTTGGATTACTATACGGAAGCATCAGCGCCTATCCAAACAACGGGCCGATCGTGCGCGTCGACAGAAGGCAGCCGCCTCCGCCGTCCCACATACTGTCAAACCCTCTCCCGCTTCAACTTCTCATTCCTCCGCAAAAACACCACCAAAGCGGAAGGACACACTTCAAGCCCCACCTCCCCCAGACTGTCTTCAAACGGACATTCCTGCTCTTCTACTAGGAAACCATCGAAACGGAGAGACGAGCTCCACGTTCCACCTCCGCACTCCGCAAACTGACCCAGTTTGCCTACAAACATTCTCGCTCTTCCTCGGCAACCCCGTCAAAATGGAAGGCCTCCTTTAACGATCGACCTCCGCAATCTCCACCAAAGCCCAAGCTGCCTGCAATGATGCCGTTCCTGCCGTTGTCGGCACATCTGGCCTGTGAACTCTGAAGACCAGTGTTCCTACTGCCAAATCTGTAAGGATCAAAACTACGTTTTCCATTTGCGCCTCCGCGTCGCCACAACGTGCCTTCCGCTGTTGAGAAAACAACAGAGGTGCCGCTCCCACCTTCCGCTACCGAGATAGCGCCTACATCCCAGCGTGCTACGTCTGTGAGTCATCCTCCGCATTCTGTTACCACAACCCAAGACGCGGTACTTCCGCCTTCTCTCGTTCCTTTCCCCACAGCATCAGTTTACGAGAAGCGCTCGTACGGGGACTACTCTTATCTGTTAGTGAAATGGAAGACTTAAACTTCAATGTAGGTTTTGTTCTTACCTTTGTGGAACACTTCATGACCGAATACGCTTCTCTTCGGTCTGCTCTAACAGAGTTACCAACGCTCCGCCAAGCAGCTGCCAATGTGCATAACCTCCAGGCTGAAAATTGCATGTTACGGACATCTAATGAGGCTCTCACAAACGAGCTCGAAATAGTAAACAGACGGTATTACTCCATGAGGCTTAACTATGCCCTCCTCCGTACACACAATAGGTTGCTGTCCCCGATCCCATCCTCACCGCCGTGGCAGGCTTATTATTATGCCCGCTCCCGGACGCGACACCCGCATAATGCACCATCCTCCATCAGTACTACCTCACCTTCCTCTCGGTCCTCCGCTGTACCTCGCAAAACTCCCTCCCCGCGGGCACTGCATCAGGCGGCCCCATCACCTCTACCGTCTCCTCTAGAAGATCCTTCCGTCACCACCATACTGTACTACGCTCCACCGCTTCCGGTACCCGATCCGGCATCCATCGATTCTACGGTCACTCCGCCTGTCCAGACGACTTACTGAAACTGTCACATGGTTCTCCCGCTATCCTTACGCCCACTGCGCTTCCTTTCCTTCCTCCTGACACGCAGCCGTCCACTTCTACAATGGACACATCTCATGCTCTCACCTCAGCCTCCGCTTCTACTCCAGACGTCGGGACCAAATCAGACCCCTCCGAAATATCTCCTATCTCCATTTGGCGGCAGACACTACAATCTCCACTTTGTCCCGCATATCGAATTACTCGGTCTGGCCATTCGACAACGCCGCCTCCTTCATTCCAGTCTTCCACGGCATCAATCCGAACACAAAATCCGCGGAAGGAGACCTACCGTGCTCCCCATGCCGCGCTAAAGCCACAGGCGTAGCCCTGGGGTTTAGGATGGTTCCGTAAAAAATCCTCACCCTCCGGTTTAACAAAAAATTAGACCTCCGTTTTATTCTGGGACAGCGAGGAGTCCGTTTTTACCTTCTCCTTGTTGAAGTGGATAGTATGATCATTCTCCTCGCTCAGTTCTATACCGAGACGTTCCCATCAATCACCAAAAAAAAAAAAGTACAATGTTGTTTGATCATCATTCCGCCATTCTCTATCTACATGTGTCGCCATCTCTTTACCGGCTCATCATCCTGAATTCACATTCATCATCCTCAAGACTTACCTCCGGCCTGTCCTCCCGTTTCTTCACGATACCTCCGGCTCCACAAAATCCTCATCCTTCCCACAAGGTAAGATGTTTTCAGCACTTATGCTCGATTCCTTGCCTTGTATCCCTTCATGATTAGACCACTGCATGCGGTATATTTTTATATTATAACATGACCATGAGCGACCGCACTCCCCAATTTACCTTAGATTGACTCTGCAACTCAACTGAGTCTTCCTACGTCCCGACTCTGTCGGCATAGTGAAAGTGGTTGGGAACGCAGATGTGTCTTCATTAGGAAAAGTATCTTTACCTGGGGACGCTAGCTCGTACTGCGGGAAGATAGAACCTAGCCCTCCTCCAGGTGACGAAGTCTGCTATTAAAACAGGTAACTCATATTTTCGTCGGCTATAAAAAAGACTAAAATTGCAGGGCTAGAACCTGCCTAATTTTAGTTTTTATTGCCTAACCAAAAATATACATTACCTAAACTTCCGCACCAAGCCTCCCCTCCATGAGCTAGGTTCTGGAAGGTGGAGAAATAATGCCAACAGTTTGCTGCGCCGGAGCTTATATAAGCAGACTCAGGCCGCGCATGCGCAGTACCGTACGAGCTAGGCAGGGAAGACAACTTTCAAGATTCTAGGGGAAAATAAAGCTCAAAGGGGGAAACTGCTATTAAAACAGGTAATGTATATTTTCGGTTAGGCAATAAAAACTAAAATTAGCAGGTTCGGGCCCTGCAATTTTAGTCTTTTTACTATCCTAAAATAGTTACCTCAAGTAGGACCCGCCTAGCCTCCCTGCTTCTCCGAAACCTGGAAATGTCGAGTTGTGGATTCTGGAAAACGAAGTGTCACTGTTGGGCTGGCGCTGGCTTGTGTTGGAGGCAACGATTGTTGCGCACCAAGTGGCATGTAGGCTAATCTCATTGCATTGCAAGTGTTGCAGGTGTTTTAAACTTTAAGGGATTTAAAAAATTGGGTAGAAAAGCAAATCGAAAACGGTTTTAGCACATACTAAAGGTAAGTATTTTAGGATAGTAATCAATTTAAAATTGTCGTGTTTATGCAAGCAGGAGTGTCGGACTTGGTTTTTTACTACATCACATCTTTGCTATGTGTTTTACATGCGATTGCTTTACCACGTTTACAATTGAACATCGCTTTATGTTACAACTTTGTTGTCTGATGAAAGTATTGTTAATACGGAAATATCTTTCAATATCTTGTGGTCTGTGCGTCTTTGGTTTCTTACCGGTTATTTGAATAGCACACAATTCCTGCACCACGATTACAATGTCATTTGAGTGTATAATTAATTTTAAGAAGAACTTGACAGTAACATTTCTCATCTTATTTAACTCGGGGAAAGAAATCATTAGTCACTTTTTGGGAGTTGATGCATTGAAGGTTGAATAAAGTAATCCTCTAGACGAAATCCCTGTTAGTCTGAAGGCAGGCTGGTCTATTAACATTCAGTTTTGGTACAACTCTTAAAATTAGTATGTGATAATTATTTCTATCTATTTCAGGATGGGTGGATTGGTGTGAAATCAATCAGAGTCTCTGGCTTTAAAACTTATTCGCCAGCAGAATTTTACAGTGGCTTTCTGTCTAAAGTTGGTTATGAGCAAAGACATTTTTCAAACGATGATGATAATAAGATAGCTTGCAGAATCTGACACAGGAAGATAGTACACACTGTTGGTGTATGTGTATTGATTAGATTATGTACAGAAATAAAACGTTACGGGTTGTTATGGATTATATTGTGAAGCATGAGCACTATGGTTGTGCTCTAATGTTAAACAGTGTTTTATTTAACATGCAGGCCACAATTAACCAACTTTTGTAGATTAATAAGAAATCGAGCTGCGTACATGTTTACGATTTTGTGGAGTTTATTGCCAGCGTTAATGTTTACCTCATTGTTGTGGCTGTACCCATCGGTATTGACAGTCCATTTTTCAAGCACGAGGGCACCCGCCCACCAAAAAAAAAAAAATGAAAACTTTCTTCACAACAAAAACATCAAATACCAGTATTACCTGGTTGATTTTGGTTTCTGTTGCCTCCTGAAAAAATACTTTCTTTTTTGAAGCATTTCTCTTCTCCAAATGCTGTGTAATCTAGAGAAATTAAATCAAATATGTTCTTCCGCGTCGCTACCTACTGCGCAGCTTCCTCATGTATAAACCGAAGCGGAGCATTATGCTCACCTTTTCGGACTTCTATTGTGCGCTGATGGCGACAATAGGGGAGGAGGGAGGGAAGCAAGGTAATGTATATTTTCAGGAGGCAATAGAAACCAAAATCAACCAAGTAACACTGGTATTTTGATGTTTCTAGTTGCCGTGAAAATATTCATTACCTTCTTTAAAGCATTCTAAAGACTTCGTCACGGCGGCGGACGCCATCTGACCAAGTTCCCTTAGGTAGCGAGCAGTTCCCTACACAGAAAACAAAGTGTGCAAAGGGGTTAGAGTACGCGTTGAGCCGCAACAAAGGGGCCAATGCGGTACAGTCCATCAGCTTGATGGGACATATTTCAGAGGTAGTGAGATGTAAAAACGGTGGGACTTCGCCAGGATGCAGCTTGCATGATGTCAATAATCGGGATATTACTGTGGTGAGCCCAGGAAGTAGATGTAGCGCGGAGTTCGTGCACTGTTACTCGGATCCCCTGTTAAACACTTGATATCAAGGGCTTCGTAAGCTTGAACAAAGACAATTTTGAGCCAGGTGGCAATCATGCGGGTGAAGGTTACACCAGTTCTATTGTTAAAGGGAATGAATAGTTGAGTTCGGTCCTTCCGGATTGGTTTGGATGCTTTGAGGTAGAAGCGGATAGCTCGAACCGGACATAAGGCTCTTTCTTGGTCGTCAACCAACGAAACACCAGAATAGTTGTCTAGAAAGAAGCAATCGGAGGCGGTGGCTGATAGAGTCTGAAGTTCTCCGCAGCGAAGACAGGCTGCAAGGGCTACAAGAAACACTGTTTTCCTGGTGAGGTGACTAAGTTGAGAGGACCCCATGGGTTCATAGGGAGGGGATAGCAAGGCAGATAAAACAATGGACAGATCCCAGTCGGGGAACTGTCGACGCAATCGTGGCCTGTCCATTTGGAAGGAATGGATTAAAGAGGAGATTCGGTAATCGGTAAGAAGATTCTACCTTCCTGTGGCCCGGAAGACAGCATTCAGGGCGGATCGGTAAACGAGGATTGTAGAGCCTCGCAAGCCACTCTTGAATAATGAAGTTAAGAATCGGAGTAATTGTGACATAGGGGGATCGACAGGATTAACTTGTTCTGTGATACACCAACGAAGCCAGCATCGCCAGTGGCTGTCGTAAATTTTGTTGGTAGAGGCGCGGATGGCACGAGAGGCAATGCGAACGGCCTCATCTTCAAAAATTCCTGACGTTCGTAGGAGTTCGACGATAGTAGCCACCCGTTAAGACAAAGTGCTTGATGGTTCAGGTGTGGGATCGATCCCATGGCTTGGGAAAGTTGGTTCGGTATTAGTGGCAGTGACCGAGGAAGATCGATGAGGAGGTCTAGTAGTAACGGGAACCAGGCCGCCACTGGCCAGTCTGGGGCTATGAGCAGGAATCGGCCGGTAGAGTTGGCGATCTTGCGTAGGACAAGGGGTAGTAGTCGTGGAGGCGGAAAGGCATAGGCGAAAAGGTGATTTCCACTTGAGAGTGTCCACCGTCCATGCTCGGGGATCAGGAAGAGGACTAACAAACTGCGGAAAAGGTCTGGCATTGAGACGGGTTGCGAAGAGATCCAACATGGGACGTCCCCAAAGGCTGAAAAGGGTGTTGCAGATTGTTTGGTGGAGCGTCCATTCGCTGGTTGGCAGCATCAAGCGGGACAGGGAATCGGCAATCACGTTCAGGTTGCCGGGGATGTGGAGTGGGAGCAGACAAATCCGTTGTTGAATGCAAAAGTGGAAAATTTTGGACGTTAGGTGATGGAGAGATAGGGATGGTGTTCCGCCACCTTTCCGTAGGTAAACAACAGCAGTGGTGTTGTCGATGTGCACTTGGACTATACGACCTGAGACATAGTGTTGAAAGTGCCGCAGACTGTGGAGAACTGCACATAGTTCCAAGAGATTAATATGGTCGGTTGACTCGGTTCCCCAAGTGCCGGACCCTGTTAGGCTGTCGATGTGGGCGCCCCATCCTGTCAAGGATGTGTCTGTAAACAGGTGAATTTGGGGAACCGGTTCGTGGAGGGGAACCGAAGCAGTGAGGTTTGTGATGTCCATCCACTGTAGCGGCGGACGCTACGACGGCTGAGGTGCTTGTAGCGCCCCCGACATCCTTGGTTGACAAGTACTGCTTTGCATCAGGTTACGTGATTATTTCGACGTTTTACGACAATAAGCACAGCATGGGCTACAGTCCCGGCTTGGGGGATGGAGCGTCGGTGTCCTATTCTAGGCCTAACCTTAATGCTTCCAGTAATACACTGCCACCAACGGTGGATTAATTTGATTGCTTAAACGAAGTATAAAGCTAAAATGGGCTACATATTAATTTACACTAGAAACTACCCCTTGCTTCCCCTGCTCAGCCTCTGTCCGTACCAAGAAGGGAAAAAGGGGGGAGGGGAGGAGGTTGCATCCCAAGTAGGAACATCAGCATCATGTCAGCCCGTGTTCCTCCTATCAGGTCTTGGTCTGTAACACGGAGGAGGGGCTCCCACCTGTCACAACTAACACTAACACCATACCCATTGCGCATCCTACTGCGCAGCCCTCCTTTTCTTTTTTATTACAAACTTCGGCTATGCAGCCCGCTGGTCTTTCTCCCCTGCTCCTTCGTTGATGGTCATTCCAGCCCTCCGCTGCTTCTGGACTAATAAGAACTCCATCTGTTCCTACAGTG
>JAHWFP010121255.1:311177-341164 GCA_023313725.1 Lithobius niger
CTCCTCCCCCTGGAACAGACGAGCCCCCCCCCCCCCCCACCCCCCCCCCGCCCCCTGACCAAAGCTGGCGGGGGGGCGCGGCCCCAATAAGGTAAAAAAAAATAGGCCGACCACTCCGGGTGTTGGGAAATGCTGTTCCGGTTCTAACAATGGCAATACCAAAATCAGTGACGATCGCAGGTCGAAAATTCATGAAAGCAAGCCTTTGTTGCGACTTCCAGTGAGGAACAATATTCATGCTGGAAAAAATGAATTCCTTATTAGCGGCGGGTCGTTCAGTGTCACCACCCAGTTGCCGCAAGCGACAACTAGTAGTCGTCAGTCTTTGCCCACGGTCGCCAAAATAGGCTCTGTTAGAGCGCACCTGGTCGCCGATTGGTGGAGATACGTCGCCAATCAGTCGCCACGTGTCGCATAAGAGTTGCCACAGTGTCGCCACGAATCGCCATCGTGTCTCCGTGCGTCCGCATCGGGTCGCCAGGGACAGGATGACACAGAACAACGTTCATCACCAAAGAGAACGAGATAGGACGATTATTGTGGAAGGGGAACAACAGACCCGCAGCAGGATTCAGAAAGTGAGAAGGAGAGTGAGGAAGGAGAAACTGGAACTGTGGATGACCCCTTCAACGAAGGACAGGGTTACATCCCTTGGAAGGACTTCATCGAACCACGCTTAAACACCTTAGGCCTACTCGTTTTCTCAAAGAATGCCGAGAAAAGAGTGAGGATCTTGAAGACCCGCTGATGGAGACACTTGCGAACGAGGGGAACTCTAAGCCGGAACCCGCTCATCTTCCACAATAGGCAGTTTTGTTTAGGCAGTTATTAAATGTAGAATTGATAACGCGAAAAGAAGAACAGGCTATTTCGGCAAGTAAACCTTTGCCACCGCATGACCCCAAGAAGACAAAGTGTTCTTTAGGTCGACAGGCAAGGGGGCACCTAACAAGAAGAGGTTCAGGACTTGCACAGAAGCCGAGTACACCACGCACCACGGAGCTGGACTCCACTTGAAGACCGCTCCCTTTATTAAGGTGCAGACGGCACAATTTGAAGAAGAGGACATTATGTTAAGGGCAAGCATGAGAGCCAGCCCCCAATCGAAATTAATCTACTCGTCCTCCACAACAGCTTTAAAGGCAATGGCTTTAGCGAACCCCGAGCTACGGAAGAATAACACAATTCGCGATTATATGCACCTCCTGAAACGAGCGTCATCGTTTCACAAAGACAGTTTAAATTGGCAATGTCAGATGTTGTTGAACAACTCATTCAGGAGACGAGACCCCCTCCTGGAATCTGCAGGGGCCATTCCAACTAATGTTGCGGGAAGACTTCGTCTCTTGCCAGTGCTCGGGTCCTCCGAATTTTTTAATGGGAGTTGCTTGACTTCGCGTCTGAGCTAAAGGCAAAGGTACGCGTACATACATCCTCCTCACCTGCACCACGAGGAATGGCTAGGGGACGGTCCCCATACTATCTCACACTGTAACGGCGGACGCTACGACGGCTCAAGTGCTTGTAGCGCCTCCAGTTTCCTGGTTTGACACGGAGATTCAGCTTAAGGTGTTGCGGTGATTATTGCGACTTTTACGGCATAAGCACAGCAAGGGCTACGGTCCCAGCATGGGGGATGGAGCGCAGGGTCCTAAATTAAAGGGGCCTAACGTTAATACTGCTGGTATTTCACTGCCACCAGTGATGGAAATTTAACCGTTTACAAAAAGCTAAACTAAAAATGGTTTACATATTTATTTACACTTAAACAGTCAGAGGCGTAACTTCAAAATTGGGGCCCGGAGGCATCACTTCAGTGGAGGGCTCCCCTTCATAAAATAAATTCAGTTATTGCCACACAAGGAGAGTGCCCGTTCATTAAACAAAGAAATGCAGTTTTGCCACACAAGGCAAGAACCCAGTAGAGGTCGCCCCCTTGACAAAAAAAACTTTGTTTTTACGGCACAGTGGAAAGGCCACCGCTCCTCCTTCATGAAAAATGCCGTTTTTGTCACACTGGCGAGAGCCCAGTGGAGACCCTTCGTAACGAAAAATGCGCTTTTCTCCACATAATGCAAGAGCCCAGTGAAGCATCCCCCCCCCTCCCTTTCATAAAAAATAAAACAATTAAGTTTTTGCAATACAAAACAATACTATAGCAATAACTTACTTTCTGATATTTTGCGGTTACAAACAAATTTTAAATTGGGGCCAGTGAGGGGGGCCCCCCAAAGTCGGTGGGCCCGGAGGCGGCTGCCTCCTCTGCCTCATTGTAGTTACGCCACTGTAAACAGTTAATCAACTAGCAAACGAACTGAAGTTAAAAACTCCTGGTTATTTATAACAACAGAGAATGAAAAACACACTTTACATTTGGTTTGCTCGAGAGCTTTTGAAATATACTTATTTAAAAGCACAAAGTTTAAATTTACAACATGTAATTCGTTTTCACAAGTTTTGACTAAAACGACGTTTGTGTTTCAGAATAAAACAATCAATTATTTTTTCGAATAGAAAAAGCAATACTGAACGTTCCTCACAGTCGTCCGCAAGACTGAACAGCCCAGGCTGGTTACAGTCTATCAAACAGTATGTTTCAAACACGCATGAAAGATCAACCGTTTCACAGTTTTGTTTCTAAGTGATAAAACAGAGCCTTAAACCTCCCAGAGTTGCTGTTTACAAGTCAACTCCTCAAATTATAAAAGCCTCGGCTACTTATAAAGTCCGTCTGGAGTGAATAACCAATGAATCCCACACAAAGATCAAACCGTCAGTTATTTGAATTAATGTTTAAAAAAAATAAGAAAGAAGTTGGTTTTTAGAAAGAGTACCACTCTGACGTTACGGAGTGAGAAACCTAAGAGGCCGCTACAGGCGTCACCACCATAATTTTCCCTAGCTAGAGAGCGTTTAAGTTAAAGTTTGAACTAGAATTTAGACTTGGGGGGTCCTAAATTAAATTTTCAAAAGCTAACTACAAACGTACGAACCACTGCCATTTTGCCCAGCATGCCATCCCAAGGACATGGCGTCTCCACGCCCGACTGGCGTGACCCTTCTCTAGCTTCTGTGAGCTGTGCTAACGAGGGATTCTGGGGCTGGGGTTATATACACATTACCGGTAGTTGGCGCGGACGCCGAGGATAGCTGCGGTGGTCTGATTGGTTGAGAGCCTTGAGAACAATGGGAAGTAGGAGGAGAAGTCGGATGAACAAAGGAACTGGGTGCAGAGCCGTTTGAAGGAGTAGGGACGGAAAAATGGAAAAGACAGGCCTGTTTTGAGTTTTACTCAATTGAACTTTCGGAAATAGGCCTTTATTTTGAATTATTGGCTATGGATTCCATATTTGCATGATTGCAACGTGAATTGGCTCTTGTTAAAGCTTATTACTTGGCTTTGGGTAATGCAGAGAACATTACTATTAAATTTTATAAGCTTTAACTGTAAACTGCAGTGTTAAACACCACAACTAGTTTTGGCTGGGGAGGGGGGCAAAAAGGGGGATTTGAAGTTTTTGCACAGTTTGACTTAAGGAATTGTTTGGAACAGATCTTCCTAAGAATTCTTTTGCTTTTAATAGTAGTTCAAGCTAGCAGTAGCATTTGGTTGGGTCCAGTCGGGCTGAGAGGAGAACTAAAATAAACATATATACACTAAAATTTGTGTCCGGTAGAATGTCGATGTCTACTTACTTGGACTAATGGCAGCGTTTCTGGGGGCAAAAGATTATTATAAAAGGCTAAATAAATGAATGAATAGTCTAGCTCAGTTGTATGCTAAAACGCATAAAGTTAATTTGGAGGTTTGAATCTTAAAGTTAAAGGGGCAACGTTTTGATCTAAGTGTAAATTTTTCATAGTAGTTGCGATCGTTGAAACACAATAAAAAATATCACACTTTAAAATTGGTTTGTACATAGAACAGAGGAAGCTTCTCCTAAATTACAACTAAGCTAGGGTTTGGGGGGGTTTATGCCCAAAAATAAGAGGTATAAAATCAAATACAAAAATACAAGGTATAACAATGGCGGCCATGATGAAGTAGCGCTGCTGGGGTTTTTGGCCAATCTTCAGATGCAGATTTGACAATCTTCCTGATGGAAAGTTCAAATTTGGGCTTCCTCAAGAGGCTTGTATTTGGGCAGGCTATCGATGGTGAAAATTTGGATCGATTTGGTTTATTATTTAAAAAACGGCTGGATATGCCTCGGCGAGGCATTTGTGTGCTCCAAGAAAAAAAATTTCAAATTTTCCGGAAAACAGGCGTTTTTCGGTGGCGCTCGTTTACACGCCCCCGGACGCAGGATTTTATTCGGGGTTCCTGAGAACCCGGAATAAAAGCTATAATGTAAAGGTTAGTGCACACAAGATATGCAATGAACACAAGACCGCCAAAAATAAGCAAAAAAATTTGACATGAAATAAAATACACTGTTTACATAAATGTTGACTTTGCCGTTTTGTATTTTTGGGGGACCAACGTTTTTGTGGCTTAGAGAACTTTAAGTAAAATTAAAAGTTATACATAGAAAAATAATGTTTTTTGCAGCCATTAACTAAATACTGTCCGCGCTGCTTGTTGCGGGAATGTCGTACAAGTATTTGAAAATGGGGCAAAAGGACATCTGTCAAGAAACACACTAGTTTTTAAAGTAAAAGTACAAAGTGTAAGTTTGTTGTTTCGTTATAACAAATAAATGAGGCCATCTACTGCTCTGGTAATATGTCCCTAGCCGTTCTGCCTCTGCTCTAGTCTAGCCTTTTTTTTTATCCTGGTAGGCTGCGATAAAAACCGACGGACGCATAACAATAAAGCTAGCCGCTGCGATATGGATTGGAGAATTGTATACTATGGGCACGCATAAAATGACCAGCTCTATTTACTGTTAAACTACTCCCACTGGGATGGTTTGAGGTTACCAAACAACTTGTTTACATGTTGAAAGTGACACTAAAGGGTTTCAAGGTATAACCCATAACTTAAACATAACAGTACAACACTGGGAAGTTTTGTGGATAAAAACTAACAACCTTTTAACGACAGTGCTACCTTTTTCGCACAGGGGTAGACAGACGGCTGTTTTTGGGAAGAAAGCCATTTCGTAGAAAACTTAAAGAAGAGCCAACCGGGGACAGATTGCAACTCTCGTAGAATATTCCTAATGAATATTTAATTAGTGTCGTTACAGTCTTTGTCAATATTCTCCCACAGAGGGAGACGTTGATAATGACATAAAGAGTAAAGCATAGGCACTTAAAATTTAGGTGTGAAAGCCAAAACGGGAATTAACTGGGAGTTTCTTCAGGATGAGCTCCCAACAGACCAAAATGACAAAATTAAAAATGCAGGTAAAATTTAATTTTCAGTCAATTTGTACTGAAAACAAAATGTTAAACATTTAAGAACTTGTTTTAAACAAAATATCTACTCAACGCGTCCGCGTTTAAGTGTAACTTGCCAGGCTTGTACCGGACAGTGTAGTCATAATCTTGAAGGGTGAGGCTCCACCTAAACAATCTGGGATTTTTGCCAGACATTTGCTTGAGCCAGTGAAGTGGGTTGTGATCTGATTCTATGATAAATTTTGTCCCATAGATGTAGGGCCGTAACTTAGCAACAGACCAGATCAAACAAGCACACTCCTTTTCTGTTGTCCCGTAATTTTGCTCACGGGCTGTTAATTTACGTGAAACGTAAAGGCAGGGGTGTTCATCTTCACCAAATTGTTGGGACAACACGCAGCACATGCCACGGTCGGAACAATCGCATTGGAGGATGAAAGTTTGGTTGAAATCGGGAGCTCTTAGGACTGTAGCGGCGCTAACTGCCTGTTCAAGGTGCTGTCAGTCTAGCACCGCCATCTGGTGTACACATCCGGCGTTATTAGAGTAGTGGAAGTGGCTGTTTTTACTTTTTCGGAAAATTAGCCTGCTCTCTACGGTCCCGGTGTTGGGGGTAGGGAACTCTTATGCCTAGGCATCTAAAATATCACTACAATAATCTCATCTATCATGGCTGCCACCAGGTGGGATTTAATAGCGTTCCTGGTTTTAAAGGGCAGTTAAATTGACTAACCTTAAAACTAGCTATTAATCAAACGAAGTCGAAGTCGTTTAAAAAACTCTTGGTAGTTTTTAATAAAACATAGAATGCAAAAGTATTAACGGTTACATTGGCTTCAACTAGTTACAAAAAATTAAGTTCAGTGAACTTCAAAATAAAGCAAGGCAAATTAAAATAAACTTCAAGTGTTTACATTAAAACATCGGCGGTTTGCAAACAAGTTTTGTTTAGTTCAAATCCATGAACGTTTACTGTTTGTTCAAATCCATGAACGTTACTAGAAAAACAAGTAGCTTTTAGTTTTTGTAGTAATCAATGCACCCTATCACCTGTAAGTATCAGAGTTCTATCTAGAAGGCCTAACTGCTTCAGTAATACCTTACGTGATTTTGGTGAAGTTTTAGATTAACCCATTTAGTTAAAATAAAAGAAAAAAATAATAGTAGCGCTGTGGCTAATATTAAAGTCGGGTTTTTTTAGGAAGTGGTCCCCAAACACTTAAGTATGCATAGAGGGTTGGTCAAGGATGCCGATGGCCTAACTCTCTACATATCACGAAAAATTGCCTAGTCGGATTTAAAGTTTAAACTATAAAATTTTGAAAATCCTTTCCAAAAAATTAAATTTTCAAACGTTAAACTAGTTTAAGTCCATAAACTACTACCTTCTGTTCTGCCCGGCATAGCAACAGTGGAGAGACATCCCGATCCCCTCAACGGGAGTAGCGACGGGCGGCAATTCGTCTTTGAGCGTGGCTGTCGACTAACGCAGCATGTTTGGTTATATAGGAGTAGATCGGATCCTGCTAGGCACCCCCACTCATGAAGCGCGGACCCCAGGGAATGCGATTTTAGTATTGCGAGTGTTGTGACGTCAGATGACGATGGTGCACATGTGGTCACATCTGGTCGGCAGAAGGTTGGGTCTGCCGCTAGGCAACGTGATTGACAGTTCACCGGAAGTTTCGCTCGGCTTGGACGATCAAGAGTAAGAAGCTGCTGTGAATGGCTAAGGGAACATTTTCTGAAGAATACTGCAACCTGATTGGCGAAGGGCCGTTCGGTATGGTAGAGCAGTGTTTGAACGCATGAGCGGCAACTGAGCCAGCGCTGCTTTTAAGACTGGAACAATAGAAAGGCTTTCGAATGTCAATGGATTTTTCTCTAACTGTCGGTTATGTACAACTGAATCTATTTAAAAGAAGGATACTGTAGATTGAATTGCCGTTGGTCAGGGATCGTTGCTGAGATGCCAATAAATCGACGTGAATTATTAGTAATAAAAAAAACATATTTACAAAAATTGCATTTGCCAGAAGGTAGATCGTAGAATTAAATGCCGTTTATATAAAATAGTTTAAATATAAGCTAGTTGGTTTGCAAGTTAAAAATAATTATCCCTCATAAGCTGAAGCAGTTAAGCTAAAAGATGTTTGATGTTTTCATAACAAAATCGCTGCAACATGGCCACTACTACAACAAGGCAAAAAAAGTCAGCAAGCAAAAGGTTTAAATGTTTCAATACATGTAATATGGTAGTGCAGTACCCCTAGCACACACTAATCTGTGGCTTTATGCCCAAGAAAAAAAATATTATGTTTATACAGTTGCACAAACGAAGTTACGTTGTCGGCAGTGACTTCTGGATGGTGAAACGCAGATGAAAGGGTCCACAATTAAATTCCACCATTACAGGACGGGAAATGTCACTAAGGCAGTCTTCAAAGTTTCAAAGGCAGTTTGTTTGAATCATCCCATAAGACGGGATCGGGTGCATCCTTTTTCAGAGAGTCTGTAAGGCTTGCACAGATTTCGGAATAGTGGGGAATGTAGCGCTGGTAATAACCAACCAAACCAAGGAAGGAACGAACATCTTTCTTAGTTTGTGGCTGCACGAATTTTTGGACAGCCAAAACCTTCACTTCTGAAGGAGTGCGAGTTCCATTACCCACCTCGTGACCAAGAAACGTAGCTTTGCTACAAGCGACCTGCGATTTTTTGGCATTTACCGTTAACCTGGCCTTCTTGACAGCAAAGAGAAAATTAAAGACGTTGTTGAGATGTTGTTGCCACGTTTCGGCACCAACTGCGGTGTCATCTTGAAAAGGAGTGACACACTCCTCCATGCCACGAGTGACATTGTCCATAAGCTTTTGAAAGCAAAATGGAGCGTTTTTCATCCCCATATTCATCATTGAGGGAGCAAATTTCCCTATGGGGGAAGTGATAGTGGCGGCCATTGAAGCATGTGGCGTCAAGCGCACTTGCCAAAATCCACGGTTAAGGTCAAAGATAGAGATATACTTCCACTTAGCTGCACGCTCAATATATTCCTCAATGTTCGGAATTGGGTAATCTTTAGTTACCGTATTGTTGTTCAGCTCTCTGTAGTCAGCTACAGGACGAGGGCTAGCGTCTTCTTTTTGAACGATAATCATGGGGGGTCCATGAGGGGAATCGGTTTCCACAATTAAACCTAGACTGAGCATTCTCTTAATCTCTGTGACTATCAAGTCACGTTCGAATTTCGCGTGCCTATAACATTTACAGGGCTTAACATGAGAATCGATTAATTCCACATCGTGGGTGACAAGGTCGGTATGACCCGGCAGAGTAGAAAATACACCGTCTACTTGGTCAAAGATTTTCAGCAAGTCGGATTTTTGCGACTCTGATAAATCACCTGTCTTTTTGAAAAGACTCATGGCTTCTTTGGAATTAAGATGGCCATCACCAGGTTTGCCTGTCCAAACATGGTCGTGGTGAGTAAACTCACGTTCGTCATTGTAGGTGTGGTTACTTGACCCTTCGCTAGGCAGATAGGGCTTTAACAAGTTAATGTGATATATGGTTTCCTTTTGAGAACCATGGGACTTCTTAACAAGATAATTGGTATCTGATAAGCGTTTAATCACATCACAGGGTCCATCCCAATAAATTTCCAACTTATTGGCTCTGTCAGGTTTAAGGATTAGAACCTTATTACCTTCCTTGAACTTGCGTTCAACTGCCTTACGGTCATAGTAGTTTTGTTTTTCAGCTGGCTCTTCACAATATTTTCTTGTGAGAGTTCCCGTGAGTATTTGAACCTCTGGAGTAAATCCAGGATGTACTCAAGGACAGATGGGTGAACATCGGGTTCAATCCATTGGCTTTTGACAAGCTCGAGTGGGCCTTTTAAATTTCGGCCATACACCATTTCTGCAGGCGAAAATCCAGTACTCTCGTGTGGAGCAGTACGTAGTGCAAACATAGCACCGGGAAGGCATCTTTCCCAGCCCTGGGGATGCTCGTGGCAAACCGCTCTTAGCACCGCTTTGAGGGTTCGGTGAAATCGCTCCACGCTGTTGGACTGTGGATGATTCACACTTGAATTAACACATTTAATGCCACACTTTTCAAGGAATAAAGTGGTGAGCTCACTCACGAAAACTGAGCCTAAATCCGATTGCAGTTCGGACGGGAAGCCTAACCTCGAAAAGATGTCGAGGAGGGTGTCTACAACACTTTGACTGTTGGCCTCTGTAAGGGGCACAGCCTCGGGAAACTTTGTTGCCGGATCGAGGAGAGATAGAACATATTTAAACCCACCTCTACTAGAGGGTCTGATGGGACCAACAATATCTACAATAAAACGATTAAAGGGCTCTCCATCCATGGGCACGAGCACCATAGGGGCAACAAACTTCTGTTCAGATTTACCATTTTTCTGGCAGGTTAAACACGTTAAGACAAACTGCTCAATACCACTAAAACATTTGTGCCAGTAAAAATTTGTAAGCACTGACATTTCGGACATTTTTACGTTTTAACGTGGTTTCAAAATAAAGCCTTTATAAACGCCCTAAATGGCCAGCCCATGCATTGGCATGCGCAGTGCTTAGAACCAAATTTCTACACTCCTGGGGAAGAACTAGTTGCCTGTTTATTAGAGGCCTTCCCTCAGGGCGAAAAGGTTTGCGAAAAAGCAAATCTTGATCCACGAAAACAACTTGTTTTCGTCTTGCTGGCTTTCTGGCAGCTCAGCATACTTCCAACATAATTGTAAAGTTGGGCATTTACGCTGGAGTTTTAAGAACTCTGTTTTGTCAATGTTGAGGAGCTGGGTAAACTGCTCAGTTTGAGGACCTAAAATCGCCTCATCCAAAACGTCTTGTTTGGGGCTGACAAAACCTTCTGTTACTGCCGGTGGAGTAATCTCACATGAGTCACTGTCTGACTTTTCGCTATCAGTCTGGCTCTCATGGTAATTAGGGCGTAAGAGAGGGAGCTGATCGTTGGCACGTGCTTGGGCACGGGTGACTGTGTTCAGGTAAGGGGGGAGGGAAGCAAGCCCTTTCTCCTCTAACACAGTTTGTGATGGCACGCCGAGCAACATACGGAAATGCGGACCAACGTGATCGGACACGAGAGCCTCTGTTTGGATAGCTCCGTAGGGGGTCTGAACCTCAATTAAGGCTATAGCGTGTGCGGTAGTCTTATCGGTTAAAGCATTATGACAATGCGTATACTCGCCAGTAAACTGGTCGGGTTTTACGAGTTCACGAGCGATTACATCGTGCGTTGAACCTGTGTCGCGTAGGATGCGGCATTTTTGGCCGTTCACGGACCATTCATGAATGTGTTTTGATAACACCATTTCGGGTGGGGCATGACTGATAAAATTACAATCAGCGGGGGCTGCGGCCTTTTCGTCAGCCATACGGATACGACATTCACTGCGCCGATGTCCGGATTTATTACAATAAAAACAATTGCCATTAATACGTGGCTTGTCGAACTCACGATGTGAGTTGTGGGAGGTGGCTGAATTTCCACTAGCGGATTCAGTTTTCACCTCAGCGGTACCAGCCCGTTTAGCCGCCTGACTGTGGTTACGACTACGTTGTCTGTTGGAAGGTTTAGAACCTTGTGCTGTCGTAGCAGCTGTAGGAGTTGCTTTAACAGGACGTGAAGCAGCTTCGGTTGAAATCTGCTTATTTCGAGTAGTGATTTCAACACATAACTGGGCCGCTTCGGCCAGAGTCCTAACTTAATTTGATCAGGGATCCAATTCCTAAGTTGGGTAGGGCAAGCTTTGTAGAATTGTTCCAAAAGCATTAAATTGACAAGTTTGTCATAGTCCCGGTTAACTTTAGCCAAAGCTAACCAACGAGTGAACAACGTTTCTAACTCAAACGCATAGTCAAAAAATTGTTGATCTGTTTCTTTCTCTAGAGAACGAAACTGCGTTTGCACTGACTCTTTAGTCTGAACAAAACGGGCAAGTATTTTACTTTTAACTAAACCGTAGTCTTGCATTTCAGCGTCTGTAAGCTGATCGCAAACTCTAATGAAAACCTCACCGACGAGGGGTTGGAGTCCCGTGACCCATTGATCTCTAGGGATCTTTTGACTAGTCATTGTACGTTCGAAAATCTTAAGAAAACTGTTGATTTCAGTTTTAGGCGTCCAATTGTTGACGAGACGAAGTACGTCCGCAACTTTACCATGTCTTGCAACTGGATTTGGGGGAGCTCCGTTTGGAGCGGGGTTAAGAGTTAAAGAAGCAGCGTTTAGCTTTGCTAGTTCTAACTGCTTATCTAGTTTGGCTAGTTCCATTGCGCTAGCACGATCATTAATTTAGGCCTCTTGGTCCCTTTCTTGGGCTTTAAGAGCGGCTTCCCTGTCTTTAAGGGTTAATTCATGAGCCCGGCGTTTTTCGGCATCTGCCACTTCTAAGGCTCTTAACTTCAACTCTTCTGTTTTCAGAAAAAGTTCGTTTTCCTTAACGGCTAATTCTTTTTTGGTTAAAAGGATAGCTTCTCTCTTTTCGATAGCGCTTGCTAGTGCATCAGAGAGTTCGTTTAAATCTAATTTGCCATCTTCGAGGGCTGCTCGTAAGATTTGTTGGGATTCGGTTCTAGAATCACTAACTGTAAAACCTAGTTTAAATATGCCTTTTTGAGGTCTTTGTTTTGTAAATCACGAATGATTTCTTCGAGTTGATCCATTTCGGACATTTTTACGTTTTAACGTGGTTTCAAAATAAAGCCTTTATAAATGAAACAAAAATTAAAAGCAGCCGCTTAAAATTTAACGTTAAGTTTGAGCAGAGCGAATTAATTAAAAAACTTCTCTCCCAAATCCAGTAAGCTAATACAAAAAAAATACACTCTCAAGAACCTCCAGCACTCTGGTATATGAATAGCTAAATTGCATAAATGCTATCAACTACAACACTCGGCTTGGCGGCCTTTAAGTATATCTCATGTACACTCACCCTGTTTTGTACAATCGCTGTACGGCCAGTCTGTCCTTCCTGTTTCCATCGCAACACGGGAAGTCCGGCACTGAAATTTGGATTCGAACGTCTTTGGCGGTCAAATCCACGGGACCTTGGAGTATCACACACAAAATCCACGGCTGGGCTGCACGGAGCGCAGGCTTCTTTGCAGGCCTCTTCTCCTACAGCATCGGTTGGGGTTGGGACGGCTCTCGGCTCTCGGACGTCTACTGGACGCGGCAGCTGCTGCTTCCTGGCGCCGGCAGTTGTTGTGGCTGCTGGGCGGTGGTTGTACTATTTTGTAACTTTAGTACCATCTGCTTCGTGACTTTTTAGCTTGTCACAGGCATCTGCTTCGTGGCCGTGTTGTCGTGACCACAGACGTCTAGTTGGAAGTGGCTTGCATCCTTCTTGGTTTTCAGGCTTGTAGCATGGCAGGGGGGAAACGCTTGACGGGAACAGCACCTGTTCATCCCACCACTGCCACCAGTTGTAACGGCGGACGCTACGACGGCTCAGGTGCTTGTAGTGCCTCCGGTTTCCTGGTTTGACACGGAGATTCAGCTTAAGGTGTTGCGGTGATTATTGCGACTTTTACGGCATAAGCACAGCAAGGGCTACGGTCCCAGCATGGGGGATGGAGCGCAGGGCCCTAAATTAAAGGGGCCTAACCTTAATACTGCTGGTATTTCACTGCCACCAGCGATGGAAATTTAACCGTTTACAAAGAGCTAAACTAAAAATGGGTCACATATTTATTTACACTTAAACAGTTAATCAACTAGCAAACGAACTGAAGTTAAAAACTCCTGGTTTATTTATAACAACAGAGAATGAAAAATACACTTTACATTTGGTTTGCTTGAGAGCTTTTGAAATATACTTATTTAAAAGCACAAAGTTTGAATTTACAACATGTAATTCGTTTTCGCAAGTTTTGACTAAAACGACGTTTGTGTTTCAGAATAAAACAATCAATTATTTTTTCGAATAGAAAAAGCAATACTGAACGCTCCTCAGAGTCGTCCGCAAGACTGAACAGCCCAGGCTGGTTACAGTCTATCAAACAGTATGTTTCAAACACTCATGAAAGATCAACCGTTTCACAGTTTTGTTTCTAAGTGATAAAACAGAGCCTTAAACCTCCCAGAGTTGCTGTTTACAAGTCAACTCCTCAAATTATAAAAGCCTCGGCTACTTATAAAGTCCGTCTGGAGTGAATAACCAATGAATCCCACACAAAGATCAAACCGTCAGTTATTTGAATTAATGTTTAAAAAAAATAAGAAAGAAGTTGGTTTTTAGAAAGAGTACCACTCTGACGTTACGGGGTGAGAAACCTAAGACCCCAGCACACCTTCTCTTCGCGGACGCATTGAAGTCTGGGTGGGGAGCCCATCTACATGGAGAAACAGCAGCAGGTGTGTGGGGGACTGAAGAAGAGAACTTACACATCAACATACTGGAGATGAGAGCCACACACAGAGCCTGAAGGGTTTGGGGAGAAACCCTCAGGAACCAGACTGTTGGAAATATGACTTACAATGAATGCCACGGCAGTAGCCTACGTGAAGAAGGGAGGGGGCACTCACTCCCGAGTCCCTCGTGACAGAAACGTCGACACTGTTCCAGATTTGTCTCCAGTTTGGTATCACTCTGGTCCCATGCCACATTGCAGGGAACCTGAATGTATGGGCGGACGAGCTGTCCAGGGGAGCCTAAGTCCAAACCACAGAATGGAGGTTGGACCCACAGATCTGCGAAACTCTATTCCGTTGTTGGGGACAGCCGACAGTAGATCTGTTTGCAACTCGGTACAACAAACAACTGCCTTGCTTCGTGTCACCCTTCCCAGACGAGGAGGCATGGGCAACGGATGTGTTATCTATCAGCTGGGCGGGTATTAATGCGTACCTGTTTCCGCCATTCAAACTTCTTCAGAAGTCGGTGAGCAAGTTAGGTTGGTCACAGGGACAATTCACCCTGGTTCACGGAACTGATGGAACTTCGGAGTGAAGACCCAATCCCACTACCGATTACACAGGAGTTCCTCTCGCAACATCAAGGGAAGACCGTCCATCCAAACCCATCCATTCTGAATATTCACGGGTGGAGACTGAAGATCAGGAGTGACACCGTTCAAGTTAGGAAAATGGATTTGTGCAGTCATCAAGAACGCATATGAAAACGGAGTGCATGAGTTGAAAGCCCTGGCGGCATCCTGGGCTTACAGCTGTGGGACCCCACTTGACGAAGTGTTGATGGCCTGCTCCTGGAACTACCAGACTACGTTTATTAAACATTATTTGTGTGACACGAGCGGGTCGGCTGGAAAGACCATAGTCAAGTGTCACATAGTAGCAGGCCAACAGTTTTAAGTGAAGACTGTCATTCTGGAGAGATGTACTGGTGATCCATTCCAGACAGACATTCTGGCGAGTGACGGAAGTAACAAACAAGGAGGTCAACCCGAAAGGGTCTGAGGACATCCCTAAGGTTGGGCATACTGGAGAGAAGGAGTTGCCCCTCAATAGAAGGTGGGTGAGTTTAAGATTCTCTTAATTTAGAAAATGTTGTGTTTTATCTCCTGGGTTCAATGGGGTTAAAACCCACCGCTTGAATGACAAATTCAGCATAATAATTAACTGAAGGTAAGTATTTGCAGGTAGTAAGAAACGATAATTTTAAAGAGGTAAAATTAGTTTTTACTAGCCTAAAATACTTACCTTCAGTAAAAACCCGCCCACATCCCCGCATTCACTGAACCGGAGAGTCCGAAAAGTGATGGGAGGATCAAACAAGATGGCGCCGATATGGAGGCAGATAAGCACCGCGCCAGGCGGAAGAGGAGAAAAAGTTTAAGGTGAAACATAAAAATAGGGATTTTTTTGTTGTTTGAGCAGCAAAAAGGTAAAATAGTGATTTTAGCATAATAACTGAAGGTAAGTATTTTAGGCTAGTAAAAACTAATTTTACCTCTTTACAATTATCGTATTTTTGATGTTTTAGGGTCTGAATTATGCAATAACTTCCGAAAGCGCCGGTTGAAAATCAGCGTGCGCAACAATTTGAAGAAACTTAATTCGGACGAACGTGGACATACACATGAGCTACCATACCGTACCAGTGTTGCAAACCGTGCATCCAACACACCCATTTCGCAACGTGCTTGGGAGTTCCTTTGGTCACTACCAATACCCATTTGGGATAATCTGCCCCGAATCGTGAGATTGTGTTAAAATGAAAATTCTACCAGGGTAAGGTACTTACCTGCAGGAGAATTTAAGTTAAGTCCGTGTTATGGATGGGATCTCCCTCTTACCGAACGGCCCCTTCCATCTACGTCATCCTGCACGAATTACGTCAATAAAATTAAGTCCCAACCAACCCATCCTACCTCTCGAAGTCCACTCTTCCTTCCAAAGTGGCCCGAGCAGGGAGGCGGGAGGGAATAAACCGTAACACAGACTTTGTCGTTCTCAGCTCGAAGAACTTAAATTCTCTTGCAGGTAAGTACCTTACTCTGGTGAATTTTCATTTATCGTAAGCAGAGCACTCCTCGTCTGTGTTATGGATGGGACAGATTCCATGAGTGCACTATTCGGACGGACTGCTTACTGTGTGGTCCGGGCACTGCCTGCCCCGGGCCTTCGGTGTGCGAGGCCACCCATGGCCTCCAGTAGGGTCAAGAAGCAAGTCGCTTCGAAGTGGCAAAATGGCCATCTCTGTCCCCAGGCCTCGCAGCAATACAAACCAGGCTGCCGCAGGTCAGATCGGCGCACCAGGATTGCACTGCCAATACCAACTGCCAAGATCTTCTGAACGCACCGTCCCAATCAGGGACAAGGGGGGAACATGTATAACGTGTAGCCGTGACCACGGAACGCTGAATGCGTCGACGACCTCCGCCCCAGGACACAAATCGCTCCAGCTGTGCCGTAGCTGGCGATGCAAACAAATAAGTCAGGTGTGCGCCTGAACCGCCTGCACAGACCCCGAAACACCTCAGGACACAACATAAAATCAAAACTGTCCCGGAAGTCGGTGGACAGCCTGTCCGCCACCCTGTTGCACAGCCCTGGAAAAACACTGTCTCCACCACACAACACAGGCGTGTTTGCTAAACCCATAGCTCGTGCACCCCTCCTGTCAACATTGGGGAATGAGTAGCCCCGCCTCGTCGAATCTAGGCTAATACCACTCTACTGTCCGACACGACTCTCACTGTTCGCCCCGAACCAGGTTCTGAAATGACTGCAGAGCCCGCCAGTAGCTCTCTTATGTTTATGTGCAATGGCACTTCCCCCGGTATCCATCGGCCCTGGGCCGTACAACCCTCTAGGGAGGCACCCCAACCGACGTCTGAATCGTCGGTAGAGACCTCCACTGTGACCTTCGGTAGGATGCATGTTTGGGCCACAGGCCCCAGGTGCAGCTGCTCACCCCACCATGCCAAATCCCTGTGAGCCCTGGCTGAAAACTAACCACCCCGGGTCCTAGCCCGGATCCACGAGGGCCAAGTCGGCCTGTAAAAACCGCAAGTGCAGCCGTGCCCCTCTCAGCGTGCATGGCACGCTTTCGGCTGTGCCCAACAGTCTTCGCAGCTCCTACAACGTCACCACTACGTCCTGTCGCTTCGCTAACAGGCGGCAGACCAGCTGCAATAAACCAATCCTCTTGCCCTCTGGCAAGACCAGGCTACTGTCCACCACAATCCCAAGAAAAAGCAACTGTTGTGTAGGAACTAATTCCCGTAATTTGGCGAGAAGCCCAACCTCATCAGGATGCACAAGGTATGATGCACATCTCGACACACTCGCTCCCCCGAGCGGCCCACAACAGCAAATGCGAGGTACGTAAATACCAAAACACCTTTCAACCGTAGAAATTGGCTCACCGTCGAGATGAACGTCATAAAAATGCTTGGAGCTGAAGCCAAACTGAAAGGCAGCACACAAAACCGGTATAGCACTCCTTGCCAGGTAAACGTTAAATATCGCTGTGCATGAGATGCGATCGGCACAGCATAATAAGTCTGCGACAGATAGATTTTCGCCATAAACCAACCGAGCTTCAAACTCTGCACCACCATTGACAACGTATCCAAAGTACACTCACCGGTCTGCACAAACTCGTTCAGACATTTTAAATTCAAAATAATGTGGCATGAGCCATCGGGTTTCTCATCTGCGAAAATTGGCGACACAAAACCGATGGAGTCCTACTTAACACCTTAAACAACATCCTGTCGCACCATCTCTGCTAGCTTAGGTATTATCCTCACGTCCAGAGACCCATTTGGGTCGGGGGGGGGGGGGGGGGCGGCCAAACATTGCCCACAGGCGATACATGACGCAAACCCAATGAAACTCCAGACAACATAATTACCACCCGAGCCGAAACCCCAATTGCCGTCCTTGATGTTCAACCTTCGATTGGTAGTACAGATGTTATAAGATTCCAGTTAGTTCTTGCAAAACTTAAAAAACAGATCTTTGATGAGTTTGAGGGTAATACAATCTTTAGCTTAGAACATCAGCATGGTGTCGGGTATTCCCTGGAAGATATTGCAAACATATTTTGTAGGACTGTTACATTACTGAAGGAAGTAGAACTTTCTCTTATGCCGAATCAATTTCGTTGAATAAATTTAGGTCACCTACAGGTGTCGGAACAGATCTATCTTTTACAAATGGGGATTCACCTATTTCTCAAAGCAGTAGTAATTGTCATTTCACTGCACAAAGCAATGCTCCTGTAAATGTGGGCGCTTCCTCTTCTGGGACCGTGCTCAAAGGTTTGAAATCTGGTCCACGTGTCACCAGGCATCGCACCATTTTTAGACCCATCGCCTCCGACTCTGGTTCTGTTGTAGATTCATCCAGGACTAAACAAGAACTTTTTGATTCTGCGTTAGAGGGCCCTTTGAAGCAAGTTAAGGAACTGAAGAACGGTGGAATACTGGTCGAGTGTTACAATGCCGGTCAGTTGCTTATATTTAAAAGTATACTTGTTATCTCTAAAATTCTTTCTGTTAACCATATTCCAACAAGGAGTTAACCATATTCCTATTACGTTTTGTGGCATTGACGCCAACTGTGATGCCGACAAGTTAAGCGAAGCCTTTATCCGGGCTTCTTGAACCACTTGGTGAGAACTTTATTCTCAAATTTGTTGCCAAACGTAAATGTCGAAATAAAGCTCGTGTTAACTTAAAGGAATACTAAACCCTCACTTTTCCAATTTTTTTAATAATAGCTAAGACCCTAAAAACCCCTTTAAAACTTATAAAATGTCGCTTGCCTTCTTACTTACGTCGTAATAAATTAAAATAAGTAATAAATTAAAATAAAATAAAAATTAAGACACCCAACCAAACGTAGCACCACGAGAGCTCGCGACCATGGAGGTTTTGTGAAGCAGCGTGACGTCAAAACCATAACGAAAGTGAGGAGCGCATCCTTCCCATCGTGCAGCGCGCGCGACCACTCTCTGCTTGTAAACAAACTTGGCTACCAACAACGCTATCGCTGTCAATTCGTTGCAACCTTATCAGTTTGAACCTGTTGCAAGTGGTAAACGGAAGGCAAAAAGATGCGAGATCGTTAAGAAAACACCAAAGAAGCCAGAAGACCCGTGGGATCCCGTCAGCGATGACCTGTCGTGGTGTAGATGCCAGAAATGCCCGCACTACGAGAGTCCCAGGCGATGCCGTTTTGTTTGTGGCGCACGCGCAGGTCACGCAGACAGGTGGAAGGCGCCATAAAAGTAATGACGTCACGACGCGTGGTGGTTCAAACGGGATTTTCTCCAGAGCTTGTGCATCGTCTGCTTAAATCAGGTAGTTTAAAAATTCGTACGGCTTAAACACTGACACCCATTGACGTCGGATGTCTGTTAACATTAATTCAGTATCTAAACCATCGATGAAAAAATTCATTGTTGGAGGGTTTAGTATTCCTTTAATTGCCGAGGTATGTACGGCTGTGCTAAAGTTGTTTTTAATCCAAATAGAGTGTTCTCTTAATTCTGCTAAAGTTAAGATCGAAGAATTTTTTCTGATTACTCGTTGCTATTGTTGCCAATCTTTTGGCCATACTGCAAAGGAGTGCGCAGGTGAATTAAAATGTCCGAGTGCCCTTATAACCTTGCTAAATGCCCAAATTGTACGGCAAGGTCATTTAAGAATACTGACCATCTGGCCTTCAGTTTTTGTTGCCCAGTCCTGGTAAGTCAGTTACGACGGTGTCGTGACCGAACCAATTACGATGACTGATGTTATTTTTCTTTACGAACGTTTGCAGTGATATTTTTAAACATCTCCTGTATCCATGTTTCTTGCCTTGATGTTATTCAAATTTCTGGGACATTGTTTTTGTGTGTTGTTTTTTCATTGTGTTGCGGATTTTCATTTCATTCACTATTTGCTGTTCATTATTTTGTATCTAATTCCAAAATGTCCTCCTTATTGAGTTGGCTTTTCTTACGTACTTTTTCACTGTGTATTAATCTCTTGTGTTTTGGGTGTGCATTTTTCTTTTGTTTACTTATTTCGCTCTGGTTTTTAATCAAGTACCATTGATAACGTCTTTCAATTTGCTAAAAATTTTGTTTTAGACCATTTTTCTTTGGGCGACCTTTTATCTGCTTTGGTCTTGCTTTAACTTTGTTTGGTCTGACCATTTAATTGTGTGGACCATTCTGCCTAGTCTTTTCCATTATGTGTTATTTTTGGCATTTTGTTTTTCTCTATAAAGGTTTAATACTGTTTTGTTGTGTTTGTTAAGCACTGTTTGGAACTGCTCCCAGTCAGGCCATAAATTTCCTGCCGTCCTTCTGTATTTTAACTAGTTCTTATGAAGTTTTCTAATCCGTTCACCACCCTGGTGGTTTTCGATTAGGCATAGCCTTCGGCAATTTTGTTTTGCACCATTTTTCTTCGAACGACTTTTTATCTACTTTGGTGTAGCTCAAATGTTGTTTATAACTATTTAATTGTGTAGTCCATTCTGTCTGGTCTTTTATTTCACCATTATGTGTTATTTTTGGCATTTACTTTTCTCTTTTAAGGTTTGATGTTGACATTGTGTTTTTCTGGTGCACTGTTAGGAACTGCTCCCAGCCAGGCCTTGATTTTCCTGCTTTCTAAGTGCATTTTAACTAGTTATTACAAAGTTTTTACTAACCCCTTTACGACCCTGGTGGTTTTCGGTTGGGCCTGGCCCTCGGCGGTTTTCCATGCGAGGGCATTTGTTGGCTTCATGGCTTCGGCTGGGCAAGCGTCAAATTTGCCGCCCTCCAGACATCCTCACGCCGTACTAAACCTGCTGCTTCCCAACCACTGGTAGCCATAACCACGCAACACAACACCACTCTAAACAACACACCACAACCCCCACTTATCGCCACAGACTACCTCGTACAAAGTACGGAAATTCAGTATTTTACCTCGCACGCCCATGCGGTACACAATACCTACTCAATTGGTAAGTCAACGCCTATCGTATTGTTCATACTCCCCTGGCCGTGATTTTGCACGGAATCAAATCACCACCAGTTTACATTTATCGTAACTACAACAACCTCACAATAATTGCGGTCTAGTACAACACCAACACGTACCACGCACGGAATACTCCGTCAATAATAAATCAAACAAGGACCGTTTTAATGAAATGGTAGCAAAGTAGAAAAAAATTAAGCCTATTTACCCCACAACCGGCGACCACGCTGTTTTCCCCGCCGTTCAGCTATTTACACAAATGGCTATTTATTTAAATGGTCGGCGCCATTTTGAAAATTCCGACAATAGCCTCAAAGCAGACTATCCCGCCTACTCGATACTCACCAACAGACACAGAACACGGAACCAGACGGGCAGCATGAAAGGACATACTAGTGTTGGGGCATGTGTTATACGGTGGGCATCGAACGTTAATTGTTGGCACCATGGATACTTTTTGAGAGAATGTTATTCTGATCCAAAAAAATGATGGTGCCATTTTTTCCTTAACACACTAACGATATTTTTCAACGCCATGTGTGAACCCCTCCCAATTTGGAACTTTTCCGATAATTTCTATTCATATTTTATGTTGTTCCTAACATAGGCATGTTGAGATAAAAGTTGTTTGCAATAATGTACTCTATAATGTCCCATTACTTTTTTTTTATATCTCCTATGGCTTTTAAAAAAGGCCTACGGGAGAAAGGGGTCCCAACGAGTGACACGTTGAACATAAATCAAGTCCACTTAGCTCCCGAGGGGTCTTTAATTGAGGTCCGTGTGGGGGGCGATCTTACTTCCTGAAATGACTGTCGACTCGGTTTAAACTTGGGGGAAAAATCACTCTCATACTACAATTTATTCACTCGTTGCACAAAAGTACAGGTTAATGAAACAGGAATCAAAGTACGCTTTAAGGTTCAATTTTGGGTAACATTACGGAGAAAACTGGCTTCTAAAGATGGATGGCACTACAAGTATAGAATGTTCTACTTACAGTTTGGCTTTCGTGTTAGGACGGTTTTGGGGAAACATCTCAATACAAATTCGGCCTTGAATACATTCTCGGATATACCAAAAAGGACATTATAAATAAATTGCGTTCAGGCTTCATTCAAACTAGGGCATTCAAAAACGAGTGCGAACATCTCATCAATCACAGTTGACCCGAAGAAGCCAAGGTAAGGAAGAAAAAAAGGGAAAGAACAAAATCAATTGTCAAGTAGCAGTAACCGGGAAAATGGGGGAAAACATCAAGCAACACACTAGTACAAAATCAGGTAAGTAATAGGGAGCTTGGCAATACAAAGTACTGCTCCCCACAGGGAAGCACACTTCGGACACTGGATACAATCTGGTTAAGCAACTCTCCCCATGAGATCAAGAGACGACAATACATATTACCAACAAAGAAGCTCGAACTCTTCACAAAATGAAAGCGGGGCTACAGGGAACGGAGTAATAACACCCTGAAAGGTAAGTTAGATTAAGACAACACTCATTTTTTTCCACCCAGACGCTAACCATCGCGTCATGCCCCCTCAAAAAATGAAAGAAACAAGAAACAAACTCGTAAGTTAAGACATTTCAGTTTGTGGTAGTCAGAGCTTGGTTCCGTTCAACGGGCCTCAACCAATTACCATCCAGAAGTTGCAACAAGGTTTCAAAAAGAAATCACACAACAATAAAAGAGTTAACAAGGTTAGCTTTTTCATGAGGCTTTTAAAATCCCTCCTCTCTCATTATTAGTCGGGCTAAAATAACAAATCACAAAGTCCTTAATGGTCGCCGGACAAGCAATACTGTTAAGTAAGATAATGTTAGTCATAAAAATTGTTAATATTCTTCTCGTTCAACGAGAAATAAAAAATATAAAGCATTAATTAGTAGTTACTCAGCACCAGACCAAAAATAACGGTCGGAGGTAAAAAAAAAACCACTTTATACACTATTGATTCTTCTGGAGGTAAACCTCTCAATCGCAATGAACTACGCGACGCAGACTGCAGTATTCTTTTTTCTTGAGCAGTCGGCCCCTTTTTACGTTTGTGCTTGCCTGTAGTCTTAGAAGCTCTCGACTTCTTTTTACCCTTGGAGGTGCTCGGTTGAGGCGTACAGTTCTGAAGTACACTGACATCGTTTTAGGAGGGACTAAGGGTAATGTACGCTCGTCTACGAAAACGTGTGGAGCTTGGGCTCCATTGCCTGGTGGCAGAGGAGTTGGAATCCTTGGTGGTGGAATTTGTGGTTTTGGATCATCATTAGAGTTCTCCCACTCAAAGGGATTACACTTACATCCTCCTCCTCCCAATTATCATAACCAGAACCGCTAAAATGATCGGCACCGTTTACCTTCTCTACAAACTTAACATCATACCCAACCACGACCTTACCCGCAGAGGGATCAAAAATACGATGGGTCCTCTGATTGTGGTCATATCCAACATATACACCAGCCCTGGAGGAAGGCGAGTATTTGTACTCACATTGAGTGGGGTGTATAAGGAAAAAGGCTAAGCAACCAAATCTACGTAATTTCATAACTGAGGGCTTCGGCAAACCCCACACCTCGTACAGTGATTTTCCCTTTGGCAAATACGAACTATCCATTAGATTGTGAAGGTGGGACGCTGTCAGACAAGCATACGTCCAAAAAGGAGAAGGTAAATTGGCTCCCTGGAGCAACACGAATAACACTCCTGATGTGTTCGGTGCCATTTAGCACCAGAAAATTCTTAAAAACTTGTGACGAAAACTCTAAACCGTGATCTGAAAGCAGCTTCCCCAGCTTCCTGCCGGTTCTATTCTGTTGCCGAAGTATTTCCGCCACAATCACATCAGCGGCCTCTGATTTAGTCCGCAAAACATGCGTGAAGTACCTCCAAGAGTGTGGGTCCACAATAGTCAAAAGGTAGCGGCACCCGTCTACTGATGACGTCACGGGACCATAGAGGTCACAGGACCACACGGAGAGAATCTCGCGCACGGTAATTTGTCCGACAAGCTTATGGGGAAGTCGCTTAGCTTTAGCGATCAAACAGGTGTAACAGTTGTCCAACTGCTTCCCAGTCATAGGTGGTGCCGTAAATACCTCTAACCTTAACATTTTACGCAGTCTGGGTATGCCACACGTCCCAACCTTTCATGCAATAAATTAATATCTATTGACACTTCACTCACAACTTCATATGACGAACTAAACAGATCAATACTAGTTGGTTTCTCGACACCAGTCTCACTAAAATCAACCTGTGTTTCAGTTTGGGAAATATTTTCACCCCCCTCCAGTTTTCAGACCGGGATAGGGGCTCACCTCTAACACAACCCCCCCCCCTCCCCTCCAAATCTACAGGCGGGGGAACGTTAACATTTGGAAGTAAAGGGGGAATCTCACTGACAAGTGAAAATGGTAATTCGGGAGTTGAAGGCAAACAAAATGGGGCAATGTTCGGGTTTAGGTTATATTTCTCGGCTGGAACTTCAGTAGTCAAGGGAGAATTGAGGGATGTGCTCGCCACATTTGAAGCAAAGGAAGTTAGGTTAGTTACATTCCCTGTCGGGACACCTGTGACATTTTCCAGGCTAGCAACAGTACACAAGTCATCGGGTACTTGTGTACTTTCCACTACATCAGTATCATGCAAGTGATAACTACGCTTAGCAAATAAGGCCAATTTATGTGGCTTTAAACGTTCCCGAAAATAAATGCCTTTTAGGCGCATATTTCCATTAAGCACTAATAAGGTTATTAGTGGCTGAAGGAATTTCCACAACATCCTTAAGCGTAATCGGCACACCAAATAAACGACCTTCTCTATTTACACCCATGATCCTAACGTCACCAACCATCTTACATTCTACGAATATACAATCGGCCGCTAGTTTTACACGAACGGTCCGACATTTGGTACGATCAACATTCTTATTTACCTTGGTCATAATGGATATTGACGCGTATGTGTATGTGTCTAAACCAAAGCGAGTAACATGCAAGTCCTCATAATTAAAATCGTCCGGGGAGATTTGTGGGTCTGGAAGGATCAACATAATTCGACGCACAAGCTATTTCAATCATCTCAACGTCGGGGGCTGGAATGGGGCTTAGAGGGGCTTGGGCAATTAGTCCGTAAATGGTATGCTCTTCAACAATGTTGCCGTCCAATTCCGCACTCACTGCTGATACGGTGGTTGTTGTAGTCAGCTGTCGGAAATTAACTCGGGACGGGGCGGATTTCCTCAAAGCAAACTGAAAAATATGTGCGAGACGTTGGTGAAGGACACACGGATTTTGCGTGACCTTTTCCTTCACATCTTCCACAAATCTGCAATAGGGGAGCGTTCGGGGCAGGTGACATTGGGCTGCAAGGTGGGAGCTGGAGGAACACCAGTAACACTTCTTTGAACTCCGGGTAACGTCGGGAGTAACGGTTGCGCTAACTGCTGGAAATTACTCGTGGCTTGTTGTGTATAGGAAGGCTGGACGGCTTGACTAAGACTGAACGAATTAGAATTATTAAGACCAGAAGTCGGATAATTATTCTGCTGTAAAATGTCTTTCTGACGTCGTGCTTCATGCTGATTGTCCGACTGTAGTAACGCCGTCTGAACTTGGGCAAGGGTTTGTAATGCAGGTGTGTTACGTAATATTTCTACAATGGTCGTCAGATGGAAGAGCGAAAGACCAGCAAGTAAATACAAGCAAACTTCGGCTTCATCAACAACGCGACCAACTGCAACACAGCTCTTATACATGCCACGTACCCTAGTGATGTATCCATTAAGTGACTCATTTGGTTGTAAGGCCGCCCTAGTTAACTCGACAAATAAACTCGTACGACGTGCTTGAGTGTTGTTGTCATATGTCGCCCTAACTTGGTCCCAAATTATTCGTGCAGAATCCACCCCACGAAATTGCAGAAGTAGGTTAGGTCATATTGTCTTCAGTAGCATAGCTAGACATGCATCGTTTGCAGTTTGCCACGCGGCCAAAGCGGCTGGATCGTGCTGAGGGGGTTGACCATTTAATATTGGCATGAGCCGTCCTTCCGTCCTAGCTAAAGCAGTGAATTGCATGCACCAAAGTTGGTAATTGCGGTCCGTAAAATATTGTATCCCCTTATAGGTTGGTAAGGGACATATTGCACATTCGGGGTTGGCTGCCTAAACCAGTTGTAATCCAAAGTGGTTGTTTCTTAATGGCACGTCAAAAGAAGATGGAAAAGGGATACGGGGTTACTGTTCTTGACAATTGGAAAAAAAGTTCTTCCTTGCAGGGGCGCAAAAGCGTAGGAGAGTGAACATGTTGCGGCGAACGGTGATCGCATGTACGATGGTAACCTAACGGAATCATCACAGAAAGGCTATCCCTGCTACCACGTAAAAAAGGCCTACGGGAGAAAGGGGTCCCCACGAGTGACACCTTGAATATAACCTAAGTCCACTTAGCTCCCGAGGGGTCTTTAATTGAGGTCCGTGTGGGGAGCGATCTTACTTCCTGAAATGACTGTCGACTCAGTTTAAACTTGGGGGAAAATCACTCTCATACGACAATTTATTCACTCGTTGCACTAAAGTACAGGTTAATGAGACAGGAATCAAAAGTACGCTTTAAGGTTCAATTTTGGGTAACATTGCGGGGAAAACTGGCTTCTAAAGATGGACGGCACTACACGTATAGAACGTTCTACTTACAGTTTGGCTTTCATGTTAGGACGGTTTTGGGGAACATCTCCATACAAATTCGCCGCATTCCTCAAACCTCCCACACCGGCGCCTTCCCCACCATACTCCTCCACGCCCCCTTGCCTCTTATTCGCCGTCCGACCCGACACGCTGAGCCCATGCACCAACACTTTCATTCACTCCACATAGCATCCCCCCCAAAACCATAAACATAGATAGCAAAAGAAGTAAAGCTTCAACACCCTTGATAGCGAATGTTTGGCCCGCTCATTCAGAGCCGGCAGCACCTGAAACATGATACAGTCAATAAATTATATCAATAAATGATGTATAGTTTTCGAAACGTAGTTTGCGCTAGAAGGCGAGATACAGTTCTCCTAAATTGACTATGTCGACTAGCATAATAGTCCTATAGATATATAGTAAGCTAACAATGAAGTACAGTCCTCCTAAATGCTTGTGCGCACACCATTCGCGCAATCTTCCTTTGTCGCATCTACCCCACACATCTACTTCTTGCCATTTCCAATGCCAGTTCGTGGTCGGTCGGTTGGTTGTATGGGAAAGACCCGGGTCACTCGCTTTCTCTGCTACCCTACATCCAGCTCGGACGTATTATCATTTAAACCGCTGACTCAAATGACGGGTCGTTCAAATCCACCGATGTCAGCATGAACAGCACGTAGAAGTTAATTTGTGGTGAGATGAGCTGTATTGCAGGTGTGGCTCCGTCGGTCGCGGTGCCGATGGACTTACGCCATTTGCATGAGCCCAATAGTTATAACATGAGTTGTACGAGTGGCTCTAGGATCCTGTCACTGCTCCTGCCTTTCCTTCTGTCGGTCTTGCCATGGCGGTGTGTTCCTCTGCCTGCCGCCCTTCTGCCTGGTGGAAGGCCGGACTTTCTCCCCGCATCCGAACGGTATGCCCACCAGCCGTGAGTCGACCCCTTCTTGCAGAAAACTATGGGGTCGCAGACCCATAGTGGCATTTTTCCTATAGCGTAATCATCCGGATATGCTTCCGGATAGGTTAGGCCGCAGCCTGTCAAGAGGGCGTTGAAAAACAGAAGCTTCCACAGCCGCAGCCAGTCTTTCGTCGCCGCAACCACCGCTGTCGTCGCCGCCATTTGTCTCATCCCCTCTCCGATGGAAACTTTACCGACGTCGATCGATGGGTCTCTCGCTGCCGCACCCTCTTGCTTACTGTTGCCAGTCGAACTTGCAATGTTCGTCCTCACAGTCATCGGTCGACGGTGATCCCATCTTTCGCCATCGAGCACACGTTGCGATATTTTTGTCGGGCATGTCCCCGACTGGCGACTGTTGCATGTCTCCCACCATGGTGGTTGTAGCTACTCCTTTGGCTACAGGGCTTTGTTGTACGGCACTTGGCAATCCTACACTTACACTGTCCATCGCTTTGTCGACCGCTGTTCCGGGCGCCATTATGTGACGATCAAAGGTTTCATGCACATTTGTATCCATGATTAGGAAGGCTGCAACGCTTAAAGATGGTATAATTCAGGTTTAATTACTCACTAGTTACAGTGCTATGAACAAAGACGTCTTTTCTCTTTCTCGCTAAACCCATTGTGCACCAAACTCCAGCATGTCCGGTATTGTCCGGTCGGCAGGTCGCCAGGCATAACTAATCCTACCTTAACACTCATGATCTTCTTATTCTCAAATTAGAAAAATGGGGTTTTACCCCTAAAAATAGTTTTTACTTAGCCTAAAATACTTACCTGTATTTTGTATATGGTTTACATTCTGGAAATGCTACCCGTCCCAAACATGAAATTTAACACTCTCCCGGTCACTGCAATGGCACCCCCTGGGGCTCATGACCACCGTCAGGTGGCGCCCCGTTCCCGCTCCTACACACAGTTTGTTTTGGGTCGCCATTGTTCGTTTCGCTCATGGAAAATACAAAGAAGCTTGCATCTTGTCCTGGGAGGGGCGGCATTAGTGGCCCAATTTTAAAATGGATTAAAATTTGGTAACCGCACACAAAGAGTCCTTATTGGTGGCATACACTCCAATCACGTACCTGTTCGTAGTGGAACGGTGCAAGGTTCTGTTTTGGGACCTTTACTCTTACTCATGTATTTTGATGATCTTGGTGGTAATGTCAACAATCCTCTTACTAAATTTGCGGACGATACCAAGATGGGGTCTAGACTGCCTGATCCTTCTTACTGCACTTTGTTTCAAAATGACATTACCTTATTATTCACTTGGTGCAATACGTGGGAACTTACTATTCATCCAGAAAAATCTTCTATCCTCCATTTTGGGCACAAAAATCAACAATATGTTTATTACTGGGGAGAAAATCCTTTTAACTCAGTTCCAGCTATGTGCGATCTGGGGGTGGCAGTCGACAATCAGCTTACTTTTTCCAATCATCTTGCTAATACTATCGCTAAAGCAACAGGCCTTGCAATTTTAATCTCCAGAATCATCTGTTCAAGGCATGAACACATTTATTTTCGGCTCTATCTCTCTGTCATTAGACCTATCCTCAAATGTGCTATCGACTTTTGGCGACCGCACTACATTAAAGATCTTAAAGCACTTAAGCAAGTCCAACGTCGGTTTTCCAAAAGAGTGTGTGGTTTGTATAATATTTCTTACCACGAACGACTTATTCGTCTTCAAATCCCTTCCCTATGGTAGCCTCTCATAACTCTTTACACAATTTTGCAGCAAGGTTATGGAGGTCCAGACCTTCGTAACTGCTTTAGTTTCAACACCTACTCAGCCACAAGAGGTCACCCTCTTAAAATCTACTATTCATTCCACACCCATGAATGGGCTAAACTTACTTTTTTTGCCTGACTTATCCCCTTTTGGAACTGCCTTCCCGAGTTAGTTTTGGCCTCCTCCGTTAACAGCTTTAAAAATAAACTTGACATACACTATGCAAATCAGGCAGACGTTATTTATTTCTTTTTCGATTAACTTTTTTTTTTCTTCCCCCCACCCCCCCCAACATACATGCTTTTGTTTTCCCTGTGCATTTTTTTTTTCTTTTTGGTACTCTGAATTGTTTCTGGTTTTTGTGTGACTTGTATCTTTTCCCATGCATTTTTCCATGATTTTGTTTTCTTAGTAATAGCAAGAATTTATAGGGTTTGGTAATAGTTATTGGTTAAAAGTGAGAGGGTATGGCTTTTTAACCAACGGATGCGATTATTGGCCCTGCTCGAGATCAGGGACAAATTTCGCATCCGTTCGTAAAAATATCCATAACCTCTCGCTTCTAACATATAACTGTTTTATACCACGGTTGGGACGTCAAGCAAAGCCAACTCGTATTAAAACGTGTTTGAAAATGTCACATGGTCTACTGTGAAAATTCATTTTAAAGTTGAAAAATCACCTTAAATCGACGCTTATTTTCACAATCACAGGATAAACAACAAATTTCCGCAAATTTTCGATAGTCAGCAGTCCTGGAGGT
>JAHWFP010121255.1:346164-408637 GCA_023313725.1 Lithobius niger
CGCCTGAGCCATTCCACCTCCAGGACTGCTGACTATCGAAAATTTGCAGAAATTTGTTGTTTTTCCTGTGATTGTGAAAATAAGCGTCGATTTAAGGTGATTTTTCAACATTAAAACGTGTTTGTGTTTTGTGAAAATTGCTTCAAGAAAACGTTGATCATCAGAATCCTCGATTTGAATGAAGGTCATACCATTTTAGTTTGTGGAGGGGGAAGTGTGTGATAGGTGGACGAGTCAATTTCTAACACACTTTGTGGAGGGGGGGGGGGAGATAGACACAAGCGTCGGTTAGCAATACAAGCTTGGTTTACGCTGTAGCCTCCTCGTGTTTATCGTGTTAGGAGCAAATAATTTGATATGTGAGACAGCAGGGATAAAGCTGGGACATTCTGGGAAGGTATGTAAGTAATTTTGTACGTTTTGTAGTTTGAGAATTGTTTAAAAAATACGGTAATAGGGTATCGGTATGAATGAAGGTCATTCCATTTCAGTTTGTGGAGGGAGGGAGGGAGTAGGGGGTGGGGAGGTAACGCGAGTGAACAAGCCTAGAGGGCCAGACATGTGAGAGTTTGCAGGAATCAGATTTCATTCATTTTAAGTAATTCGTTTTGTACGTTTTTATTGCGTTACGTTTTTTTTTGCACGCTGTATTTGGTGGTTGGTGTGTGCATTCCCAGTCGCGTGATCTGGAAATGTCAAAGTGTGGGTTATCGGCAAAAGTGTTGGGTAACTTGATAACCCACACTTTTTGCGATGACGCACACTTCCGGTGTTAGTTAACGGGATTTAACCTACAGAAATTTAGCGTGGCGTTGAATTAGCGTGCATCACAGCCATGGTATAAGTTGCGTTATTGTTTCTCTGCAAGTGAATCTGTTTGTTGTACCATGCCCACATTTTGGGCGTTTCAACTAAACAAATTCAAGTTAAGTTAAGAGTTTAACTTAAACAAGCCGCAGTCACATTCATCGCTACCGCCAGTGGAAAAATAAATCTGGGCAAGGTCAGTCGATGGTTCCCGTAGCGCTAAAATTACTGACCGTCAGTGTATCTGGCTGGTACAGTCAATTGCATCCCGAGCGCTAAAGCATGTAGCATGCGTCGGTGTCGCATGACGTAACACGACGGTGTCACAGGGCGTGGTTGCAGACTGACGGCAGGTGTGGGTGTCACGGTCACGCATTGATGTTGGTGTCGTCTCCTGTCGCGGTCACATGTCGATAACACGTTAGTTTGAACTTTAGTATGTTTACGTAGGTTATGGCAGTGTTACCTGGATACATTGCCGACGGTCGCACTTGGTATTGTGAAGTGGTGGTTACTGAATTTTTAGCGGCTAGTCGTTGTTGCTGTTCAGGTCGCCTTTCAGTTGCTTGGAATTTACAGTGCCTCTTTACATGGGGTTAAGGCATTAGTGCTTATTGCTCCCTGAACGGGAATTACTGTAAGAAGTAATTTTGGGCAATTAAAAAAAAAAATGTGTTATCGTTGCCATTTCTTGATCGTGGTTATTTCCTTTTGAAGGTTTTCTAAGGGATTGCAAAGGTGACTATGTCGTTTAAGTCGATTAAGTCGTTTAATATTGCACTCACCGCTCATATCTTTGCGTACAATTAGACCTCGGTGAATCGGTTGGGGAGCAGTTTACTTTCTAGTAAATATGTTTTGTTTGGCAAGTTGTTGTTTCGGTGAAATTTTGAAGACATGGAATTTTACGCTCACTGCTTATTTTGATTATTTATTGTTGATAATTAGAACTTGGGGACCAATGTGGACTCCTGGTTGGTGAGCAGTTGGCTAGTCTTTGTGAATTAGGCCACCAGGCTTTTCATAAATTTGGGGTTTTGGAGTGTGACTGCCGCAGCATCTCTTAACCTAAGAGGCGCATTGGACCATGACCTTTTACTTTCTCAGGTCACCCCAATGCGGGATTCGTACGTGGCTTTGAATTCCTAGAAAGACCTCAAATTTCAAAACCGAAAATTCTAGGCTTGAAAAACCTTAAAATTTGAATTTTGTTGTCGGAGCCATAATGTTGTTGCTATGCTGTAATCTATTAGCCGTATACATTTCTCTTGTGAACGACGCTCATCTTGGATTAAACTGCAGACAGAAAGAATTTGTGCCAATAGGTGCAACTGAGCAAGTCTTGTTTTCACTAGTTGTTAGTCCCTGTATTCCTCCTTCCTGAATGGGGGGGAAAGAACATAATGTTTGTCATTGTTTACTACAGTTTAACTTGGCATCGCTTCGCTATGGGACTGTGCTTCAGTGGCGGAATGAGTTGGCACAAGGTAAGGAATTGTTCTGGGGAACATGTTCTGGTCATGGGTCTCTGTCAAATTTGACGCCCCCAGGCTCCAGATTTGTATTGAATGATAATATTGATTTACTTTATATCAAATAGATAAGAAATTTAATTGTGATGTATAGTTAGTACACTTGCGCTTGTAGCGTCCACAATAACCTCCCTTTAATTAGTATTGAAAATACTAATTTATTTTATATCAATTAAAAATAAATATATACAGCTTTCTAAGTTAAATAAAATTTGCATAATTGAACAGAATCATTATGATCTCTCAAGCTTCACAACTCTCACATCCATACAACACTTACATACTGAATGCCTAGCCCATATTTGCTTTCGATGTGTCCACCACAAAAGCTAGTGCCGGAATGAATTTCCGAGCTCCAACTCTCGAGTCCTTCGACTCGCGTGTGAACCCTTTCACCAGCCTTATTTGGTTAAAGTATGAAGCTCCACGTCTGACGTAGTAATCCTTTTGTATTTTTACACTCTTAGCTGTCTGGCTGCTTCCAAACTTAGAGTAACTCTTTTCGTCTTGATGTCGAATGCGCAACTGTGAGTTAATTCCAAGTTGGAAGCTGCCCCTTTTATCTTATGATAGAAACAAATATGATAGAAACAAAATGTTTTAAAGTAATTAAAATGAATTAATAATTTATGAAATTAATAATTACTGATTAATACATTACAGATTAATGACATAAAGCCGGAGGAAGCTTCATTTCTTATTGTAGTGATGGTGCTTTCTCCATTCCTGCGACATGGCTGCGAGGGTAGGTAGCAGTGTCCCATCAGTACAGTCATCGCTAGACGGCGACTCCTGAGGCAACTGCAGGGACAGGGTAACCCCAGAAACTGTAGCGGCGGACGCTACGATGGGCTAACTGCTTGTAACGTCTCCGCACTCATGGTTGACATCCAGCTTGTAGATATGACTGAATAATTACTTTCTGACTATTATGACGTATAACAGCACAGTTGGGCCTCAATCCCGGAGGGAGTGAAGATAATTTCCATTAAAAATGAATAGGTCTAACCAGAAACTATCTACCTGGTCTTTAAGGCTGCCACCACCGGTGGGTAATTTTTAAAAGCTAAGGGGGTTTAGAATAAAATGGGCTACATGTTATTTAAACGCAAGCAATTAATCTACACTAGAAACCGTACTTTAAAAACTCTTGGTTTTAATAAAAATCACAACAAATGAAAAAGGCACTTTACATTTTGGTTGCTAGTTACAAAAGAGCTTTGAATTAAAGCAAGAAGGCTTTCCGTGAAAGCAAACTAATTTACATTTAGAAAATTCAAGAACAAAAGCAACAACTGGCTTTTACATAAGTATACACAATTTCAACTAAAAAAAGTAGTTTTGGGGTCCAATCCTGAAAACCCTCTAATTTAAACTCGCATCCGCTAAAGTCTTAATTAGTCTTACACATATATCTCTTTCGCAAAAGAGCGCCCGAATCCTCAAGAGCCACTGTCTACCGTTTTTTAAGTTAAAACGTGGTTTAAAATAAACAAAGGAACGTTGGTTTTTAGGAAGAGAACCACTCTGACATTACTGCAAGTAAAGACCGAAAATGCCGTTTGGCTTGCTCCACTGTAAAATTCTAAAACGAGAGGTAAGTTAAAAATCGAACTATAAATTTAGAATGGGGGTCCTAAAATTAAACTTTCAATTAACTAGTAACATACTGACCACTACCTCTATCCGGCATGGCAACCTTCAGAACGCGGCATCTCCACTCCTGACCGCCCGTGACCACCACTTGCCTTAGATCTGTGAGCTGTGCTATGGATGGGGGGTGACTGGGGCTTTTTATGCTAGAGCGTCGGATTTTGGGTGCAAAAGCGCGGACGCCGAGGAGAGCTGCGGGGGTCTTGTTGGCTGAGGGCCTTGAGAACAATGGAAAGTGGGAGGAGAAGTCGGGTGAACAAAGGCTTTTGCTTGGGAGCCGTTTGAAGGACAAGGACTATATACACATGTGCCAATAACGAGTTTTGAACTGTTAGACAATGGAAAATTAGCTATTTTGATACTTTGGGAGTTTTGGTGTACAAAATATTAAACTACAGTGTTATGCACTGCAACTATTGAAGTGTAATGCACCGTTTGACTTTGACAATTTAATTGAAGGAACAGATCGTTTGTTTTGGATTCGGATTGTTGGTAGTCACGGTTGAGTCTACACTTTACTATTTACAACAAATACAATTCACGTTCGTTTAAATCGTTGCCAAGGGAAGGCTAAGCAGAGGTAGTCATCGGGGGGCAAAAGATTAAACTCAAAAGGTTAAACAAACTAGCTCAGTAAAAAGGCTATATGAAAATTATAAGTTGAGTTTTGTCTCATCAGAGAATGGCGATAGAGAAAAGTCGGACAATTTTCATAGCATTTGGGGTACCAACAAACAAGATAAAAATTATTGTACTAAGTCTGTATCTACATGTATGTGAGGTTAAGTACCTTAGGAAGCCCCTTCTAAAACACAACTAAGCTAGTGTATTTAGGCTTTATGCCTGCAATGAAATAAAAAGAAGTGATTACATTTGTACATCAGTTTTGAAGCTACGACGGCCGGAAATGTGAGCACTACAGCGCAGTTTGGTGACTTTTTGTTAGTGATGCTGTAGACAAACCAGAAGGAAATTTAATGTTCTGTTTTCACAGGAATAAAGTTCAAGTGAGTGGCTATTAAGAGCTTCTATGTTTGGCCGATTCTGATGGTAACTTCTTGTCAAATTTTCCAACCAAAGATGAGGATTTTTGGTCGGGGTCGGGGGGGGGGGGGGGGGGAGTGCGGAGCTACAGAAAAACTGAGTTTTTCCCCGAGGTTTTTGATGTTTGGAGTCCGGGTATCCTCTCCAATCATGCCGTAGCACAGAATACCATTACAAAACCATGGTTCATGAGAATATCGGAGGTGACACACTGGCCATGGTAGCAGTGTCCCTCGCCAAGATGGTCATAAAAGTTTTTTGCCAGATGTGGGAACCGGCAAATAGCGGATCCACTGAACGGGTCAAACGAAATCGTGCGTGCTCACGAACTACAGGTGATGGTAATATCGCGAGCTGTGGGGTAGGACCACCTTGTTGGGTGTCTTCCTCAGAGGTACTGGACAACCTAGCAGAACAGCGGTTGAGTGGTAAGGAAAGAGGCAGGAGGATTATGAAGTAAGTTACGTTTTAGTACTTAAAGTTTGAGATAGGCTTAGTTTTATCTCTTACGAGGGATTTGCAATGCGCAGGATTCGACAAAGCATATAAAATACAGGTAAGTATTTTAGGATAGCAGTAAAAATGAGGTTTTACCCCTAAAAATAGTTTTTTCTTATCCTAAAATACTTAGCTGGATGAACCCTCCCACCTGCTTCGAATGGTCCTTAGGGATTGGTGAGACAAACTGAGATGAGAAGCGGGGAAATGGCGCCGCCTTATGGCGGCCATGCGTCCCAGGGAGCGCCATTGCAAGGGTCCAGAGTATGTTTAATTTAATAAAGGTTGGGGCGAAAAGCATTTACCAAAACGGAAAGCGTATGAAATACAGGTAAAAGTATTTTAGGAAACTATTTTTAGGGGTAAAACCCCGTATTTTGTCGAGTGAGCCTCGCGTTTCTAAGGTTCCGCTCAAAACGGCCATAAAGATAAGCACGAGTTGGAGCTCGCAGGCCGCGTTTACAATAACCTACACGCGGCAGGGCGATCAGCGTCTGCTTATAGGCGTTGGATTTTTGTCCATGAACGCAGCCTTAGTGTGCTTAGCAGAGCTCCATATGTGATTCAGGGTTCATGCAAGTCCTTCAAACCTGGAAATGTCCTAGAAAGTAATAATGGAATTCCAAGCCTGGAAAAGTGCTTGAAAAATGATATATGAATCATCAGTAGGGCGATGAACGGGAAGTAGACAAAGTGATTGTGAAGTACACTGAAAAAAATAAGACAGCCGTCATGTGCAGCTGCGTTATTCTTCCTTTGTTTGGACACGGACAGTTTTGTAATTACGTGTATAATGGCTGGGGATATGGCAGTAAGGTTTCACGTGGACTAAACACTGCAGTACCTGAAATTTTACAGGAAAGTTTATTTGTGTCCCTTTGCTGTTTTGACTTCGGATCAGTTAAACCCTATCTTAAGCATCAAACGAGTTAGTTTTTGTTTTCTAATTCATGCTACTTTGGCGTACCATGCAGTTTGGATTAGCTCATTTTAATGTTTTGTGTCTTTACTAATTTTGCAGAAACATGATGATTTCTACCAGAGAAAATCAAAGTTTTCAGAGTAGAATCCGATCTTGCTTTTACAAATGGGATATCCCTTTGCTGTTGACACTGTTATCTAACCTAATTTGCATACAATTCTAAGTATAATTTATGCAAGATTACGTCACCTGCTACCTCCCTCTCCATTGCCCTTTTTCTCGTCACTATCTTTTGCAGCTGAGCCATAGGAGCGCCACGGAGGCGGGCAGGAGTGTAGGTAACACAGTTTCGTCGGATTCTACTTTAGAGAACTTCGATTTTCCTACAAGAACTAGCTCTCTGGTAGAATCGTCATTTCTCACTCGCAGACTCTGACTCACTTTGTTACCTTACAAGACGTGGCGCTCGGCCAGCAACACTTACCCCTTCTCATAGGCGCATCCTCTGCAGGATTGTCCCTGCAAGTCCAACCTCAACTTCACGGTGGTAGTGTCTCTGGATGACGGATGACGAAGCCCAATTCGCCATCGCCATAATTTGTGACGCCGACGCGCCACATCCAGCTGCTGCGGACAATACCGCCGCCCTCACCGAGTGCACCGGAACTGGTCCGTGTCAATCCCAGACAGTCGCCACTGATTGTACTTCTACAGGATGGTGGGGTTTCACATGCGATAAAAACAACCTGGTGCCCGCATCCCCGTTGCCACAATCTGCGTGTCCCAGAGCGGCGGCGTCCGCCGAATATATGATGCCACATATCGCACTGCATCCAGGGTTCGGTCTTCGTGTAGACGTATTACCAGAAACGAAGCTCCTTTCCTCCAAGCCTTGTGCTTCTGTACGACAAATACAGCTTCCGAGTTTTCCACAGTCACAGTAAGCCAAGCTCATGCCTGAGAGTTCACTCGGTTTATTACCAGCGCCAATTGCCACCAACATCACGATCTTTAATGTTAACTGCTTTAGGCTGTGGGACACCACCGGATGCTGTCCCCACAGAAAGGCCGCCACCTTGGCCAGGTCCCAGATCGCCATGTATCGTGGCCGCGGAGGCCTCTTCTTAAACAACCCACGAACAAATCTTTTAACCACAGGATGACAAGCCATTGAGCCAGACTCCCAACCAATGTGTAATTTAAGAGATTGCCACCAGGATCCTACTATGGTGCTGTACAAACTTGCTTCCGTGTACAATTCTGCCAAAAATTTTTCACATACTGCAACCGATGCCTCAACTGGCTCCCCTCCACGCCGTTTGCCCAGCGGGCCCATTTATATTCATAACGTCGCCATGTACCCGGCGCAATGTCCGCTTCAATGATCTCCTTCGCAACACCCTCGATTCTGTGCACCTCTGCTGCACCCGTCGTCAGTCCAAGGCCCCTCTCTGGGGGCGTAACACCACACACACAGTTCTGCTGCCCACTCGGCAGTGGCACTCGCACTCCTTGCCCTGGCAAGGTCGGCCCGCCCTACCGTGGGCCCACTACCATTTATAGCCATGCCCCCGGAGTCACCATCCCCTCCCCCTCCAGGGAAAACGTAGCAACCCAACACCTCGACTTGGTACTGCAGTCTTCCTCTCGTTGCGCTTGTCACAATAAGTCCTGCAGCGGTTTTCCGAACATCTCGCTTAACGTTGGCACACGCGCCATAATTTCAGGGTGTTAACTCTTCTGTAAATGCAAACCTAAGCCTTTCTCTATAAGCCCGATTCATACCCATCAACGCCTGCAACTGCAGCGTAGTCGCATCCACAACGACCTGTGCTAGTTGAGTTTTCCAACTACTGCTATTGAGCCATATAGGGTTCATTGCATAAAATTACAGTGCTCTCATCAAAGGCAATAATGTACGCACAAACTCTGGTTGCACACGCCATATCCAAGGTCTCTAGGCTCGAATGGCGATCATTCACTCTCGGAAGCATGTCTTCGGGGCTAACTCGTTTCGCACCGCTCCCGCTACTACGTAGTGATCATGAATAGTCTCTCTCTCCACCTTTCATAAACGTTCATTTTTACGAGCAGACCACCATGCCAATATCATGTTGTTCATGTCCCAAACCGGGCGTGTCCCTGTTACAGCCTCGGGAAAACGAAAATTTTAACTAGTGAAAATTAGTTTTTACTTACCTAAAATACTTACCTTCAGTAATATTGCTAAAACCACCTTTTTACGCTATTTACTGCTCGCTTATGAACTAAAAACTCCATTTTTTATGTTCTCCCTAAGCTTTTCTCCACTGCCGCCAGGCGGCGCTGCACGTCCTTACCGACGTCAGCGCCCCCACCAGTCCAACCGCATCACTTTTTCACGGGCACTCCGGTTCAGTGATTGCGGGGAGGCGGGCGGGTCCTTACTGAAGGTAAGTATTTTAGGTAAGTAAAAACTAATTTTCACTAGTTAAAATTTTCGTTTCTTACTTCCTGCAAATACTTACCTTCAGTAATATTGCTGAATTTGTCAGACAGGAGGCGGGAATCACCACCCCAACCAGGAACCCCGGAGAACAAGCTTACCAAACCACACACACTGCCACCAAAACACTAAAAAAAAGAACCAAAAGGCAACCAACCCACCAGGACCAGGTATCCAGCGACGCCATGCCCCCATAGAGAGAGGCCCATGGTCCCCAACCAACAGCCGGGTGAGTTAGCCCAACAACTGGCAGTACCTCCACCTCATCCTTGAGAACCTAGCTCAGGAACACGGCACACAAGCCCAGAAAACCGGCCCGCTCCACTAGAATTGCCGTAATGGAGCACAGCCAGAATAACACACTGAAACAAGGCACACCGACTCGGGCTTCACCCCCAGAAAGCCTGGCCAGCCACAACATGGCTTGCACCACAGATCTGCCCGCCCCAGGCCACGGGGGCCCCCCAAGGAAGTACGCACAAACAGGGGCGGGTGGCGCAGGGAGCACGCTGCTACTGCTACGTCCAGCGGCGTCCCGCACCAAGAGTGTAAGAAATGTCCGCGTTACTCCAGCGAAATCCTAAGCCTACAATTACCGTATTGTTTCAAAGCAGGTCCAGAAGAAATACTGAAGTACAACTGTACATGTAATAGCGACATGACGAAAGGTACAACACTTGACCACATGGCTTAAAACAAACACGGCGTAAACAACAAGACTGCAGCTTGCATCCCTTGCTGCCCACATCAACACCAGAACGCGAGTGAGCGGTCGCTCCGTCCGAAACCGGAAGGCATCTCCCCACTAGGCTAAAGTGCTTGATCAGCCAGATACAATACTCCAGGCATGCACAATGCACAACCACCGACCAGGCTTCCAAACACTCTTTCCTGAATTGGGGAAAGTACATTTCAGTTTCAGGCCTTGAACATTACCTTGACATATTAAACAACGACATGAACACTGTAAACCCTCTGCTGGGAAGAACCATTCATAGTTAGGCTATGACAACCAACACACTCTCCCATCCGTCTCATGCAAACACAATGCTACAGAAGGTATAACATTACTTATGAGTCACAATTATAGAACGCCGCTGAACATAGCCTATTCAACCGCCCTGGGTTCAGCCATTCCGACAACATGTCCGCACCATTTAGTGCAGCTTACGTAGCCAATCCCCCAAAAACATACATTTAATGGCAATGTGCTTTGACCTCAAGATTCTCACCTCATACCTAGTAAAGCGGATGGCAGAATGGGAGCCACAGTACAATGAAGGTGTTGTAGCCAACGGTGCCAATACCGAATGTGACATGCACTGTGTAGCCAGGCCAACACTCCTACAGCCGGAAACATTGCAATGAATTCCGCCTCCATTGTACTGAGGCACACCATACCCTGCTTTCACAGCCCCACAAAACAGGCACGCTACCCAAGAATACAATGTGCCCACCGAAACTACGCCGGTCGACTCTATCGGCTGCCCAAGATGCAGCTACACATGCATACGATTCAGATCACGTGACACTTGAAAGATCAATAGCATAATGTTTCGTACTGACAGTACATAAGTATCGCAGTATGGTCAACAATAAGCGAATATGAATGGACGTAAAGGCATAGGTATATTGGGACAATATAATAACACCCAAAAGAATATCAGGCCTTGTTCTAGAAGCTCCATACAACAACTTTCTACTCGTGACCTGTATGGGAAATGTACACTTGTCTCATCTTCGTCACGCCTCGTTTGAACACCAGTACCTGCAGACATGAACTGGCACACGCACCGTACACGCTTCATCGACGTCATACCTCTCCGCGAGTTGTGCAAAGTAAGATTTGATGAATTACTGTCATGCCATCAATTCTTAGGAAGGCAACACCTAATAGTTTTTTTTTGTTTTTAAGTTTACTTCGAAAGACACGAGTTCGAATTTGGATCCAAGCAACGTTACCACATTTGCTCTAAGAGTTTCGTTTCTGGCTAACAAAAGCAAAACATCCACATAAAACTGCATCTAAACCAAAATGATAAACACAGGTTAAGTCCCAAGAACTGAGAAAATCCCATCATCACTAATGGCTTTTCAAGTTCTTCCCATCACAGTCACCCACTTTGGTGAAGACCATATACGGCTGTTTGCAATAGCCACACCGTACCATGGTGAACCCCAGGTTTGAATCCTTTGGGGATTTTCACGAAGGTTTTGCAATCCAACGTACCACACACTGGATATCCAAATCAACATTTGTTTACTTCAGAATGGATACCATAATACATAAAAGAATCTAACCTAAAACAAAATTCACACAGGCTGAATACTCCAACAAAATTCGCGCCGCTTGCTTGACAAAACCCCCGAGCTACTAGTCGGGAGCGGAAACGTCTAACGCTTCCGTCGGTATTCTTCTACCTTGTATATCCATTTACATCCACACTTCCATATCAAAAGTTACATTAACCGCTATGTACCCCTCTTTTCTTAAAGGACGCAACGTCGTCTCCCATGGACCGTTCCCATTCACACTTGTGAGGAGAGGCAATGGCTTCTGCATAGGTAATTGGCCCAACAATACACACGTATGCCGCAGCATCACTGAAATCAACAGGACTATCCTGTCCACTAGTGGATACAGTTCCGAAATCAGGTGTTCGTTTACCCCTAAAATCGAACAGTGGTTCAAACTGACATCCCCGTTCTACACAATATTTAGTTGACGTCATTAACACTGCAGAACATAATTCCATCTGGGGTGTGATAGTACACATCCAACCTACCTATCCTTTGCCCCGTCTGGCGGACTACTATTTCCCTGCACCAATACTGATAATCTAAAGGAGCCAAATTGGGGGGGGGGGGGGGGCCCACGCCAATACTACGAATGAATGGTCGTGGAGGAACTTCAATGGTAAGTGGGCCCTCAGTCTTATCTTCTGCTTCTACCCTAGAATTACCATCCGATTCTGATTCTGTACTCGAACTAAGTCCCTTTCCATAGTTAAATGTATTTGCACTTAAGACTGGGTTTGGGCACACTCCGAGGCCTATACTGCAAGGACCTCCTCCCTTCCCAATAACTTAACCTCACCAACCGTTACATGTTTAGTTTCAACGACCAAGTAAGTATGGGGATTCCACTCTATATCCTACTGTCTACCGCATAGCCAATGAATACCCCCTCCCAGCTTTAACGTCAAGGGTATCCCTTCCCGGCTTATGGAAGTGTACATAACACATTACACCAGGCCTTCGTAATGTCTGACTGATACACCTCGATCAAACAATAATGTACAAGGGACCCTAAAGCCAAAGTATGAGTGAGGGTACCTATGCTTCAGGTAGGTGAACGTACATACAAAATCTGCCCAAGATTGCGTGGCAGAAAAGTCTCGTGAAGCATTGCACGTACCCCTTCTAACAACGTGCGGTTAAATCGCCTAGCGATTTCAGCCATAGCTGGTGAGTAGGCATTGGTTCCTGATATCTGATACCCAACCTACATATATAATCACAAAATTAGATACCTCGGTCTGTGCGAACATTTACAAAGGTGAAGCTAAATTGTCTTTCACTCCTGGCAGGAAAGTCAACAAACGTTTGAAACACATCGCTTTCCTTAGCGATGGGAAACACTCATGCATAACGAGAATAATCATCAAGTAAAGTAAGCACATATCTACAATTACCCAAGGATACCGTGCGACTTGGTCCCCAACCATCCATGTGAAGGAGCTCGAGGGGCTTCTTACTCTGCAAGGCACCAATACCCTTAAAACTAGCCCTAGTCGATTTGGTTACCTTGCAGACCTCACACTGAGGAGAGTTAGGCTTCACTCACTAGAATCCAATTCATGTACCACCTTGGAGTTATGTAAATGTATCAGGCCCAAATTACGCTGATGACCGAGCCTCGAGTGCCAGGTTTCCACAGAAACCGACTTAATTGGATTTAACTTCAACATGTACTTTAAAGTCCCCCTTCTGATTCCTACTTAAGCCAAGGGAACTCATACTCGAACCAGATGAACAAGCTACAGCTCCATTCACATGTTTTGGTTTGACCGTAAGAGGCAACAATGCATACACAATACAACTTGTTTGCTATTCGCAAAAAAAAAATTGCGACCGCATATAGCGGCCAGACCCCAAGGGCATCAGATTCACCCCCCCACTCAGCCTAAGGACCCAAGGAAGAGAAGACAGTTGAAGGCAAAAGGAGGGGGGAGAACCCTACTTCAAACCCAGTACTAACCGTCCAAGTTGCCAGACTCCAGTGAGACCATGTCTTGATGCACACCGCAGGAACCAACGCAGCTGCCATTCCAGGACCAAAGAAATGTAGAGGCAATAACGATTAATGTAAACATACCCTAACATATCATAAACACATATGCCTATGGGCAAACGCCCATGGAGACACTCACCATACCGTTGGCGACACAATGCTCACCGGCGACATGTGACACCCTTAAAGTGACAACTGGCAACAGAACGGCGATAATGTGTCCCGCTGCGTCAGCGTCATAATAGCTACCTGGTGACAGCTGGCTACAGAACGGCGACGATGTGTCCCGCTGCGTCAGCGTCATACAGCTACTTTCCCTGGCGACAACTGGCTACAGAACGGCGACAATGTGTCCCGCTGCGTCAGCGTCATAACAGCTACTTACCCTGGTGACAACTGGCTACAGGACGGCGACAATTTGTCCCGCTGCGTCAGCGTCATACAGCTACTTTTCCTGGTGACAACTGGCTACAGGACGGCGACAATTTGTCCCGCTGCATCAGCGTCTAGTAGCTACTGAGTGTCGCCGATGGTGCTACACACGTGTTGCCAGTGGCGACAGCGTGGGTCCGGTTACAAACCGGCTTCAATTTGCACCCCTCGGCTCAACCAGCGTTGCAATTATGTCCAAACGCGGCACTTGCAACTCTCTTTTTTCTTTTTTTTTGTGCTGGGATAGTCGGACCACGGACAGCGCCCGTGGCCGGCTTTTTACCACTCAGTGTAGGAACCGCACCTCTAATTTCCCCACCGGGAGCGGTCGTCCTATTCATCCTCTCCACACTACTGGTTTTCAACTTACCGCCACTGTCGGCCACTCACCTAACGCCCGCCATCGGATCAGCACGGACCTGCCTTGCGGGACGGTGACAACTCCACTGGCTCACTCTACAAATCACCATCTGCATGAAAAAAATGATATTTCAACACGAACAACATCCCGGGGAAGAACGGGAGGCAACGACGCCTCCGTAACCACGAATCACAAAACCATCATTCTCGGCCGCCATCTTGCCCTCGGCATCGACCGGCCGACCAAAAACACCGCCGGCATGGCCGTATCCGTTAAGCCTACCGTCTACCGACCGTTGTCGTGCTTCGATCCTGTTCCCACCGTGCTGCTTTCCAATAAGCCGCTCGTCTGATCCACTTCTTGACATCGAAGTCCGTTGTTGTAGTCCATAATACGCGTTGGTTAATTCGCGAAGCACGCAGTAAAAACTCGCACAACCATCCACGATGGAGTGCTCGAAAAAGTGATGCGGTTGGACTGGTGGGGGCGCTGACGTCGGTAAGGACGTGCAGCGCCGCCTGGCGGCAGTGGAGAAAAGCTTAGGGAGAACATAAAAAATGGAGTTTTTAGTTCATAAGCGAGCAGTAAATAGCGTAAAAAGGTGGTTTTAGCAATATTACTGAAGGTAAGTATTTGCAGGAAGTAAGAAACCCAAGTGGTCGTTCACTATGTGCAATCTCGCATCATCTGCCATGCCCATTAAGAGGTTATAGTGTAACCTTTCACCAGTCTCTTCGCGGTTTTTGTGTATCCTAGCGCCCACTTCTTCTTGGTTATTGTGTAACCGTGCGCTAAACGCCATGCAGCTATCGTGTTGCCTTTCTCCCATATCAAAACGGCAGTCGTATGACCTTTTTCTCACGGTTATCGTATAAACCATAATCTGTGCACCTCTCAACACCCAACTGCACTGCATACTCCAAATACTCCTCACCGCGTTCTTGAAACGGCCTTGACATCAGTTAACGCAAATCACGGCCACTTCCCCGGCTGCTATAATGGATTCGTCCCAATCGGTCGTGCCCATAGCAACCACCAGTTTCCGCCGGAAACAGCTCCGTGTGCGAACCACCACCATCATCCTCTTCGTTAAAATAATGCTCCATCGTACCATTGCTAGCTCCCAAAGCATCACACACAACCGATTGCAATTCCACTCCAAGTAATCTAGTTAAATCTGAAATGACGACGCCAATCCGGCACAAGCGACTCGGCCTAACCTCGTTGTGCGAAACAGCATTCTTGGCACTACCGCCATTTTTTGGCATATTCCCAGCCGTGCCTGTCCCAGCATCTTTCTACCGGTAGTCCACACGTACCGTCTTCGGTTTCGGCCTATCCTCTTTTGGCATAGTAGTACGTTATAATCGCATCATAAAAGTAAGGTAACACAGTGAGTCAGAGTCTGCAACTGAGAACCTTTAATCTTCAGTCTACATCTTGCATATGCTGATTGGCATTGGTGAATAATAACAATGTTTAAAACAATCAGTCTGTTAGTTTAGACCCAACCCCTGAACCATTTGACTAATTAGAAAAGGCACATCTACAGAGAAATACCTGTAAAACGAGCTAAGAACCACCTTTATAGGAGAAACGTGTCGTGCCAAAATTGTAAATTACGATTTCAGCTCAAGTCTGGATCTACGATGTGACAAATCAGAAATTAATAACATTTCGGACACATGTTCGTTCGCCAAAGCTTATATCCTAAATTTCGGCTTTAACGTGGGAGGTTGAGGTCAAACCTTACAGTAAAGGCTACCGCCTTACTAATAAACCATGAATTGAATTATTTTGGTGGGCTTGCCAGCCAGTGTATCGTATTTCTCAAATGGTGCAACAGATCAATTAAATACAAAACATGAGGTATAATAAAAATGGCAGTTTATTGAGTGATGAAAGATACAAAGAGACTCTGGACTGCTACGGTATCAATTAGTTCGACAGGAACACCAACACTGCAATTCCATAATGCTTTACTATACAAAAATAAGTTTACACTTACTAAAACAGTTGGCGGGAGAAACGGATACATACCTGAAAGATGTTTCATCATAATGTAAGGCCATGCAAAGTTAATTGTTTGGTTTATAGGCGCGTGCTTTAAATTATTGCTGGTCAAAACATTTTATCCGAATGTTGGTTCAACCGCTAAAAATCATATTTCTGCCAAATTTTGACCGTTTTGGACATTCCAGTATGCCACTTTAACCACCATTGAAAAGCTCGTTTCGATGCGAGCTTTTCAATGGTGCTAATTTCAAACATCTGGCTCAAACCACTAAGAAGTAATATGACAAAAACTAAAATAATTTTTGAATACTATAAAATAACATATTAGTAATTTTATATTTTTTAGGCTGACTATATACTTTCTCAGCTTTGAGCTAGGTACACGTCAAAGAAATGTGGTCAGTTAAATAAAATGCCTGATGCTTTAATTTGCAACCTCGCCCATAAACCAAACAATTTTTTTTGGGTGGCCTAAGCTATGAAATTTGCTGTTCTTCCTTTCTACTGAAGTGGAGTTTTATTACCAGTTTGATTTTTTTTGGGGGTGGGGGTGGGTGAGAGAAAAGAAAGCACAAGTACCAACATTATGTATGTAAGGAGAAGCAGGCATTATTTCCATGACCGGAAAAAAAAATCAGTTCATTCGCACATCTTACCTAGTGACACCTTTGCGTCATATTAACAAAAATAAATTAAGTCAAAACTTGTTAAAACGAAACTCACTGGGCTGCTAATATTTAAAGTAAGGTTTGGCCAATCCCATCGGCTATAGATGTGATCCGATGCCTTCTTCACAGATACCAATACTTCAATGCAATTACTCCCAATAACTTTAATTAAACTGAGGGCAATGTTTTGTTCCATATTCAGAAATTGGCTGCCTGAATTTGATAACGCTTGTTACAAAAATGAGTTTTCTTTTTATGATGCATTTGCTAAATAACGAGAACGAGTGAAGCTATCGTTTTGAAATTCAAATTCAAAGGCCATGGAACATAAAAACCGTTTGTCGATATCTATCTGATATACCGATGACAATATCAGTATTGGTATCGGCCGAGCCTAATGATGGAAAATTACAAGGTTGGTGTACACACGACTGATCCCTCTCTTCATCATCGTACGCCTTCAAAAGCTTCTCCCGTAAAATCCTTTTTAAAATGATGTGCACTACGTCAAAATCTTATGCAATATCCCCTAGTTCAGCCATCTAAGCTGTCGGAAAAAAGAAGGGGATATTGATAAACCTTTCGGATACTGCATAGCAACATCATGTTTTGTTATTAAGGCTGCACCGATATCGATACTGGATCGGATCGGTTGCCAATATTAGTGGTATCGGGAACTTGAGCAAAAATATCGATAGCTCTAGAACCGTTGAGATTAAGACATGCGGTTTGCGGCGTTTTGCTCAGGAAATCATGGGGTGTCTTCCTAGCTAGGTTTTAACTGTGGGTTACTATTTTAATTTTTTTTTATTTTAATAATTATTGGACTTTTGCAAAAAATTACACCGTATTTGAATATCAGTAAAGTTGGTATCGATGCAGCCTTATTAGTTATACTATACAGTAAAACCTCGTTAACTCAAACTATTTTGTGCTATTTGGTTGGCCCAATACAAAACTAACCTCGTTATCTCAAACAAATATCAGTTAACTCGAAACTCCCGATGGTAATTTTATTACTTGACACTATGAATTCTGTGTCGCTTTTGTAGCCGAAAAAGTGCTGTTTTTACTGAGGAATTAGTAATACATTTCACATATTAAACCAATCTGCACTTAGCAAACATTGGAAGCAGAGATGTACTCGGTATTCCTCAGGCCAACAGCCTGTCTTGTGTTTTAATGCGTCTTGCTGGAGTTCTAGTTAAAGAGGTTTTACTGTACTGAGCTTTGACTGAATCTGTATAAGCTTTACATAAAGTTTAGAAAAATGAAAAAAATGGAACTACTTTTGATTTTTAGTTATCCACCAACCACGTCAAATTGCAGTTTTAAATAAAAGAGAAATTAAGCAATCCAAAAAATAAAAAAATTCTGGTGAGGTGACTTGCAAAAATGCCCGAGAACCATACGTTTTTTCTCCTCATCATGGATTAGCCAAGTTATAATTTCTTTTAGCATTAGCTCAATCCTTATGTACACTTGAAGAACTACACACAGAGCAATACTTTTATATAAAACAAATTATCTTCATATCAAAACTTCAGAGAAACAACATTGCACACAGCAGGTTCTGCGTATCATTCCCTGGTCAGTCTCAACTGATTAGAATTTCTTACCTGACACAGTTTTTTTTAATTACGACATAATAATACGATTTGTTGGTTAACATGAAAGATGCATTTAAGGCTTCCACAGCTTCAGTAATCCATCTTCACTGTAGGTAGAAATTAAATTTTGATGTGGATGGTGGCAAATACCTATAACGTCTTTCTCGTGTACCTGAAATTTAAAACCAATAGCTTTACAAAAATGCAACATATTAAGGATTGTACTACGTTGCATTAAAAGTACAAACGTTTAATGTCCTCTCCAGTTTGCCAGTTGCAGTACTGAAACAGTAAAGCACCAGATCTTCACCAACGCAATAGATCCATTCTCCCCTAGGAGAAACACAGCAGCAAACGAAATCACCTCCTTCACGTTTACCACTGGAGAAGCTTCGCACAATCTAGCAAAAAAAAAAAATGTACACAAATTAAGATTTTAAGCTTTAAGGTAGTCAGAACAAAACACAACGGTGGACAATCGGCAAATCTCATTATAACGTTAAACCGTTAATTAGTGACAAACCAAGAATAATAGTCAAAATTGCACGCGCTACCCCGATTCATAATAACCTTTGCAGCATATATTATGTTTCAGTTTGCACTCCTAGCATTAACACCCTAAACCCCCCCCCCCCCCCCAGTCCAATGACACGTGACAAAGGCCGAAAAGCTGGATTAAACTGTGGAGCAGTGAATGCATAGCTCACTGTTGAGAATGGTGGTTAAGAATTTTGAGGGGAGGGGGGTTTAAAAAAGATGAGAAAAATAAATCAATGCTGTGAACAGTCAGTACATTTCCACGTATCCTTCATCGGTTAATAGAACTCGTCGCTATGCGAACTACGAGCAAGGAAGGAAAAAAAACGATGACATTACAACTGCTAGGTGTACATTATTTAGCTACAGAATACTTATTATTACAAGATTTTGTTCACCTTATTAAACTCATTGGAAGACAAAAAAGGCAAACCTGAACAACAACCTAAAATTGTAACTTTTTTCGCTGAACAATATAAAACTAGTAACTAGGTACAGTTTAGGCACACTGTCGTTGTAGTGCAATCAAAAAATCGACACAGTTCTCTGTCAAGATAAGGGGCACTGGAAACGGAATAAGTTCCTAATAGTGGCGTTTAAGTCCTTAAACGTGAGGGAAGAGGGATTGAGGCCATTCTTTATCATGATCATCCATGTCAAAGTGCCACAAACTGACTTAAAAGATAACCCAGTATTATCTCTCATATTTTGGTTTATTTACAGGGTAGGTTACATGATGGCTTTTTTCGGGAACGGCGGTATTATGAGTAATATTGGATATTACAAGGGATTCTGAAAAATGTCCTCATGGTTCCATCACCAAGTTGATTTTAACCATCTAACTATTTTGTAAGCCATCAATTTTTTCAAAATTTAGCAACATTTTTGACATTGAAGAGGTTATACTTGGATAAAAAATGTCTCTTTATCATTTTCCAGGGTGACAGGTAGGATTTTCTGAAGGGGGTTTCCTACGAATAAACTCGGCATTATTTGCAGTCTAACAAAAAAATGTGGGTAGAGTTTCGTGACAGATAAATAATATTATTATTATTATTATTTATCATTCACAGTACCTAACTCCATAAACAACTAATTTCCCATACACTAGACTTGTATACCATCTTATTAGAAGCATTTGCCAACTAAAGACTATAAGTTATGAATCCAGAGTCAAGAATTGAATATGAATTAAGTTCAGCAAGATCCAGAAACAAAATTAGTAAGGCCATGCAAAGTTTAAAAATGGTTCTCGGGCACACACAGTTGAAAAATCGATGAAGGATGAGGCTTTTTTTTTTGTAATTTACATGCATTTTGAGGTAGCCTAAAAGAAAAAAAACCTTTGCGATCTAAAGTAATTTTTCATTGAAAGTTAACTTTTATTATGCCTAAAGCATACACGTATTGTGTCTACTTTTTTTTGCCTTCATTTTGCCACGGGTTGCCTTTGCATTTTGTAGCTTAAGGCTTATTTTCTAAACAAACATTGCAGGTTGCATAAATGCCTTTAGCATTTGCACTTTTCTCGAGGTTATCAGTGGTAGGGCACTTCAAGCTTACTGTACATAAACAATGATAAATTTGTTTTTACGAACACTTACTTATCCCTTTAAGCAGTATGAACGTACATATATGTCTGCTACGTTGTGGCCCAAATGGAGTAACGACATACATAAACGTCGTAGCTTTTAAGGGGAAGTGCGGGTCGAAAAATGCAATTTTCGGCCAAAATATCGACATGAGAAAAGCTGAAATTCACCACCTACGTTGTGCATCGATTTCTGTAAATAAAATGTTGTTCCCGATGTCTATAATTTTATAAAAAGCACTTTCGTTGAATGTAGTCTCACTAAAAACTGTAAAAATGTTGTGTTCATTCGTTTTTTCGGAAGTTAGAAAGCAAAAAATTGGTCATTTTCGATCAGCGGCAGCGATCGAACCATTTCACTGGACGCCGCCATCTTAAATGCATTGAAAAGCTGGAATTCCTCTCTATCCAGGCCTCTCAACATATTTTCTCGATGGCCATTTGGCATTCGCCAATCAGACGGAATATAAGAAGCTGTTTCTGGCTGTCTCAAGCTACCTTTCCAAAGCAGTTGAAGATGCGTTCCCTCATTGGCCAGTTGGCACCACGTGATCGATTGGCGTGCTCTCATTGGCTGACGAGCTATTTTACAATGGTTGCCATGGCGCGCTTCGGATTTCACGTGAGCCAAGATGCATGAGCGTTTGCGTTCAGTTCGTCGTTGAAAATTACGAAAAAGATGAAGTTTCACTGCATTAAAAAATTAAATCAGCAGCTACGATGTGCAACTGAAAAGGAGCCTATAAACTTTCACACTATCGCTTATCAGGTGGGAACAACGTTTTGTAGCCTAACTAACGCCGACTTTCGGACGCGTTTTTTCAACATGGAAATTTCAATTTTTAGTTCATTACCGGCCGTAATTTTATGAAATGGTTCTCCAAAACTAGGCCTATTGAAGACATTTATCCGTTTTTTTCTGTGCACCTTAATGAATACATGTTGCGTGCACGTAGCAAGTTTTAGAACATCGTGTCCAATACTTTCGCAAGAATAAATATTTCGTTAGTGCCTCATTCAGAGCAAATAACAAACCAAAGAAACCAAAAAAATAAAAAATGACGCGGGGCTTTTTAGGTGATGCGGCGGTGCCTGAGAACCATTTTTTCAACTTTGCATGGCCTAATGTTTAATTTAATGTAGTATTTATTAAATACAGTTAAACCTCATTATAACAATACCTCTTAGAACGACAAATCTGATACACTGTATAACATTCCATTTCCAAAGAGCCTAGGACATCGAAATAAAGAGGTTTCACTGTAATTACATCAAATCAAGCAAAAAAAAACCTTTCCTTACATACCTGTCCTTGCATGTTCATGATGACCACTGTGTTAGATCTATTACAAACTACAAAATGTTCAATATTTTTGGGTAAGGTGTGAACACTGTTGACAGTAATGTCGGCACCACCACTTCCTCCTAGAGATTTGAAGGTATTTGTGCACTCAGTACTTTTTATGTTCCAAACTTTAACAGTACCATCAGAGCTAGCACTTATTATACTGTGGCCATCTGCTGTGAAAATAGCTTCATTCACAAAGGAAGTGTGGCCACGAAATTCTTTTAAAGTTTTGCCAGACTTAAGTCCATGGATCCTGAGCAGAAATTAGAACAGAAAATCAGTATGGCAAAAATAAGAATCAGATATAGGTAAACAAAATGGCGTACACAATTTCACTCACTAACATTATCAGATGTTATCACACTGTTACTACATTAACTTTTTTAAAAAAAAAGGCCAATTTACGTGCGGTTTGCACTGAAAGGTAGGAAAACTCTCCAAGTTTTTTGTAGTAGGGTCATTGTCAATGATCGGCTTTAACTGCGCTTCAGCATGACGACCTAAGGAATATGGCTTCTCACATTGAGAAAGCCAATGTGTGGTGTGGCTGGTAAAAACCAATTCGCCCATCACAGTACAGAGATATTTCCGAAGGATGATATGGCAGCGAACTCCCAGATATTCGTTCATAACGGGATGGTTAAAAGTTTCTTGCAACAGGGTCTGTGTAAAGGCACATGGCCCAAGCGAAGGTGTGGAGGAAATCTGTGCGGCTATCCCGAGTAGTCCATTCAAATAGGTAAGACCTGCATCACGTGAGCTGCAAATACCAAGGTTGTTTGTGTAACAGTTAGTTTACCGTGTAGCTTTTGTGATGCTTGTCTTACCGATTTGGATGTAGGATGAAGTTGTGAATTTTTGTAATAAGAGAGTTATTTTGTGGACACTCTGTATGTTAAATCGGCAAACTCTGGTAACATTCTGAACATTTTGAAACATTAAGTGCACATCTCATGAACCTGCAGCCGCCACCGAAACTTACGATCCAGTACATCCAGTAGACCAGTACTGATCCATCTCACTGAACGGCTACAACACAGGTGGTAGTAGGCCCAGAAGCCGTACAAAATCAAATGAAAAGAGCATGACAAAGAGAGACGAACAAAGTAACACCATTTATGATCCTCAAACAATTTACTTGTTTCACAATTTTGATGGGTTGTTTTGTTTTGATAAACATGCATCATGTTCATGATGCCTATTTAATTTTATGGCTCCAGTCTCTGTTTCTTCAGAAAACTGTGATCCATACTGATCCAGAGATATTACTTATGGGTTCAGAAATGGGTTCAGAAATGTAGCTGCAACTATGACGACAAATAAACAATCCCCACTACACTAAGAGTAGCAAAGACTACAGAAACAGCATCCAGGTATCATACATATGACAAAACATAATATACGACGGTATTTTTTTCCCAGAATTTTGCCATTAAAAATGCATTGTCATCTTATATTCGTGTCCAAATCTTAACAGATTCTGAAGTTTGAGTATACCACTTGATATGAATAGGTTTTTTCAAGAGTTAGCAACTGGCGATAACAGAAAGTAGCTTAAACAGCTTTTGATTTATTTAGCAAAAACGAAAATGTAACCAAAAATGGACCTTAAAAAATTTGTTTACGGAGTCAACAATAAGAATAAAATAAACCATTAATACATAAACAAGTTGTGTATGAAAAAAAAGCCCAATTTTTCTGGGGGGTTAAAATTGGTTTCTATTGCCCCATACGAAAATATACACTACTTTCTTGTAGGGATCGACCGAGTCAGGTGAGATCCGGATCCGGTAATTATATTGAACCGGATACCGGTTGCAACACAACCAAAACATTGTCACCGTAAACATGTTGCATACCTCGGTCAAATAAATCATAGTAAAATAACTAAGCAATCTGCGGGTATAAAACATTGCAGACATAATAATTATATTGTAAATTACTGTACAAAAAACATACTTGGGATAATCGTATTAAGTTTTCATAACTAAATAAAATGTAGAAGTTCGACTGCGTAAATCAAATGCGCTTAACGAAAATATTCACCTTGCAGTACCTGGGAGACCTTGAAATGATAACGTCCTCTTGTTATTCTTCCATTACAGCGTTGTTTACCGCTTCCGAAATCTTTTTTTGAAGTAATTAATACCGTAAAAGTATTTTTTTAAGTTGTTTTATTTCCTAACTTATATTCACTATCGTTGAAAGAAATCCGTTTACGGCCACCATCGTGCTCCCACGCCCAGCCGGCTGTCCGCCAAGAGACGTGTACCTGCCAATTCCAATGGCCGTGACCATGACTTACTTCGCGCGACGTAACTTGAGACTACTGGGACCCACCGTGACGAGTGGTAACGTGCCAATCGGGTAATCCCAGCTTTTCAACGTGACGGCCGTTTGATGTGCTTCGACAGGGGCTAGTCTTAGCAAACAAAAGCAATATCCTATCAATTTTGACGACACGACCAACAAAAACAGCAATTGAGGTAATTAAAAGATGATATTAAATTAAATAAATCCAAAATACGCACGCCAAAATACCTAATTCAGTTGGAATTACACCTCTGTTGTACGCAATTGACAGTTTTTCTTTGCAAACGGGGCTTTGAATTGAGGGTTGCGTTGGGAGTTTTAGAAACGATTTTGACGTGACGATAAATTATGGCTTGGATGCCAAAGGGTTAAATTCGAAAAATAAGACGGTTTAATGACGGCATCAAAAACTAGCAAGAAATAATAGCATAATAAACCAAAGATGACTTGCAAGTTGCAAGAGTAGAGGCAGTTTTGTTCATAGAATGAAAAAAAAATGGAAGACCTGTTGTGATTTTGAACTCTTTTTAATGCAACCAAAATTCAATCATTTTAATCTAAAATAAATGCATAGCCTACATACTGGTTTTACAAATATTGCAAAATTTTGCAAATTATTTTTCGCATTAAAGCAGTAGGCTAATCAATGAGAAAGCCTTAAACTAGAAAAATGTTTTCTGATTGATTAACCTTATGAGTGCTTTGTTTGACTGTTTCAAAAAAAAATAGCAGAATTTAGCAACATTGCAAAAACAGTATACATGCAATATTATTATACTATACTGGTACTAGGGCTGGGATCGGTTACACGGTTAACTGGAAACTGTTCCACGTTCGGTTAGACGAATTATAAAACCCATATCTGAAAAACGTTTGATGCGGGCACCATTCAAAAACCGCGGTGAACGAGCCAAAAACAGCTAAGTGGCATCATTTAGGCCTACTAATCCAAACACTCAAAATCAGTGAAAGTAGAAAACCGGGGTGGGTACGGGGCAACTTATTTACAAATAATCCGCGTGGGCTTGTTGTCCCATCGAAGCTGCTTACTTTCTTTGAAACAAACTGCTGATCGTCAGCGCGTACACGAGGCAGTTAAATAAAGCTGGCCAGCATCTGCCCTCCCCGCGTCGTGGAGAAGTGGACTCGTCTATACGTAGCGCGAGCGGCATCATAACACGTAAACGAAAAGCGTTGCTACCCGAAAACGCAAACATGCTAATTTTTCTGGCTCATAATTTGAAATGAATGGAACATTAATAACTAAAACGTTACGTAAAATTTTGTTTTGTTTTTGGCTTACGTTGTCGTAAATAGGCCTAAGCCATCTTGTAGAAATTTTAAAGCTACATAAAGTCAAAATTCTTGATAAAGTAAATACTTAAATTTATCAACTTCAACTTTCTTCTAGTTTAAATCCCAAAATGCAACATGTAGTCATTCATTGTGCTTGTCTTACCAAGGCCTATATCATAATTTTTTTCAGCTTGTTTTTTTAACAATATATTACGCAGGTGTGAAATTTTTTTGGCTGTTTTTTTTCTATTTTTTATTTTTTGCTGACAACGTAAAAACGGTTTTCGTGTAACCGACCGGAAAAAAAAACAGTTAAACGGATAACTAAAAAACCGGAAAGTACCAGCCCTAACTGGTACACTACACTTAATAGCCTAAGACTTCCAAGTGTTTAATGTAAGAAAGTAATGTGAAACAAAGTGAAAATTGACATCATAGCTGCAACTTATAAAGGGAAAAAATAAAACACTTTATTTCGATTTGTTGTGTGAATTACCCGGTATCCGAAACCTAGATCCGGAATCAATCCGGCACTGGCATCAAATTATCTGGAACCGATCCGGATCCAGTAAAACGGTACCCGGTCGAATTCTAAATTCTAGCAGACAGTTCCTGCAATGCCATTTCACCCTTCAGGTTTGTTCTCCTGTAAAAGCTTTCGGGCGAGGCGGCCCGCCATCTTTTTTCCTCAAGATCTGTCGTGGTAACTGAAGAGGGGATGAAGGGTGGGTACAGGTAGTTTATATTTTCGTACTAGTCAAAAGAAACCAATTTTGACCCCCCTCCCGGAAAAACTGGGCTTTCTATATGATGTTTCGAAAATATCCACTACCTGTAAATTCTTGCATTTACAGATGACTTCGTCATTTATGATTGCGGGTACCACATGACGGGTTACCCCGGGTTGCGAGCTAGTTCCCCCAAAACGTTCAACACACTTCGCACTTTATTAATAAATAAAAACAGAAACAGTCACATAGGTTCTCTTGTGTAAAAATTGGTGGCTCTGAAAAGGGCTTTTGTTTAAGATGGGGTCTTGCTTCCGCCTTGATGGGATGGTCTTAGTTTCTGTTGTTGATTGCTTAAGGTGGTTGGGCGACACATCTGGCTGTAACGATGGATCCCAAACGGTATAGTCCGTTTTCTTGCCTTCTCATGTCCCTGAAGTAGTGGTTTGTGAAGACGGTCTAACTTCTCCAGGAGCAGCGTGCAGTATTTCAAAGATGGAAACTTGACTGTGAAATGCCCATGACGTGGAGAGTTCCCACAGTTCATGTGCCGTGACCTTCATGTTGTTGTTTGCACAGTTGATTCTGTTCTTCGTAGGCTGTACGTATGACGACTTTGACCCAGTTGGCAATCATTGCCGCTGAAGTGACATTGACGCCTTTTGCGACGGGAAGAAAAAGTTGAATGCGGCCTCTTCGACACTCGTTGTCTGCAGTTCTTTTAATGTAGTAGCGCAAAGCTCGAACTGGACAGAGGGTTCTTTCGGGTTCATCGCTAATGATGTTTGGGAGCGCTGGAATAACGATTGGCTTTGAATTCTGAGGGTCTTTGTGTCTCGGCACGGAAATCTGGACGAAGCCTCAGATGGATTAACTTACGGTGGTCAAAAAAGAAGCAGTATGCAGTGTCGCTGGAGAGTGCTTGCAACTCACTACATCACAAGCTTGCTGCTGAGGGTGTAAGAAAAACTGTTTTCCGCGTCAGGTGGTTGATGTGATATGTTTGAATTGGTTCATAAGAGTCTTTCATGAAGGTATGCAAGGCGATTGAATGGTCCCAGTCTGGAAAAATGTGGTGGATGGAAGGGCGTTCTACTTCAAAGGTTTTAGTAGGGATCGACCGGATACCGTTTTGTCAGATCCGGGTTGGTTCCGGATAGTTTGATGTCAGTACCGGATCGGTTCCTGATTAGGTTCCGGATCCGGGCTGGTACCGGATACCGGGTAATTCACATACAGAAACGAAATAAAGTTATTTATTTTCTCTCCCATATAAGTTGCAGCTATGGTGTTAATTTTCACTTTGTTTCACATTATTATTTTCTTACATTAAACACTTAGAAGTCTTACGCTATTATGAGTTCCAGTGTAGTATAATTGCATGTAGTCTACAGAACTGTTTTTGCAATGTTGCTAAATTCTGCAAATTTTTTTTTCAAACAGTCAAACAAAGCACTCATTACGTTAACAATCAGAAAACCAGTATGTAGTCTATGCATTTATTTTAGATTAAAATTATTGAATTTTGTTTGCATTAAAAAAATCAAAATCACAACAGGTCTTTTATTTACAGCTTTTTTTAAAACGTTGGTTTCATTCTTTTTTTTTTTTTTGCTTTCGTTCCCTTTTAAATTGCTTTTGTACCGTTTTGTATTGTGCACAGTATAACAAAGACTGAAAGCAAAATAAAAGGAACGAAACCAACATAAAAAAAGCTGTATTTTCTTAATTTTTTTTAATTTTATGATCAAAACTGTCTCTACTCTTGCAACATGGAAGTCATCTTTGGTTTATCATGCTATTATTTCTTGCTAGTTTTTGATGCCGTCATTAAACCATCTTACTTTTCGAATTTAACCCTTTGGCATCCAAACCACGATTTATCGTCACTTCAAAACCGTTTCTAAAACTCCGGACGCACCCTCGATTCAAAGTCCCGTTTGCAAAGAAAAACTGCCATTGCATACAACGGAGGTGTAATTCGGACTGAATTAGGTACTTTGGCACGCAAATTTTGGATTTATTTAATTTAATATCATCTTTTAATTACCTCAATTGATGTTTTTGTTGGCCGTGTTGTCAAAATTGACGTGAAATTGCTTTTGTTTGCTAAAACTAGTCCTTGGTTCAAGCTGTTGTAACACAACAACGAAACAAACGGCCGCCATCTTGGTCGCGTTGGAAAGCTGGGATTCCCCGATCGGCACGTGATCACTCATCGTGGCAGGGGCCTGTCACACATGACGTCACACGAAGCGAGTCAAGGTCACAGCCATTGAAACTAGCGGGTGACCGTCGATTGGCGGGCAGCTGGCTGGGCGTAGGAGCGCAATGGCGGCCGTAAACAGATTGCTTTTAGTGATAGTGAATACAAATTAAGAAATAAAACAACTTTAAACTACTTCTACGGTATTAAAACTTAAAAAAAAAAGGATTTCGGAAGCCGTAAACAACGCTGTAATGGAAGAATAACCAGAGGACGTTATCATTTCAAGGTCTCCCATTACTGCAACAGAAGGTGAATATTTTCGTAAGCGCATTTACGTAGTCGAACTTCAACTTTTTTTCTAGTTATGGAAACCTGATACGATTGTCCCAAGTATATTTTTGTGCAATAATTTACACTGTAATGTTTTATACCCGTAGACCGCTTAGTTATTTTACCGAGGCATGCAAAATGTTTATGGCGACAATGTATTGGTTGTGTTGCAACCGGTATCCGGTTCAATTATATTGCCAATCTGGATCTCGCTTGATACCGCATTATCTGGCACCGGATCCGGGTATATCCATACTCGGTCGATCCCTAGTTTTTAGGAGAGTCAAGATGCGCAAGTTTTCTAAGAGGTGAGCGTTTCCAGCAGCTTTGAAGACAAAGAGTTTAATGCGGAGCGGATTGTTGAGTCTTTTAGTCCATCTTTAAAAAGGTCGTTGAAAAAATTAAAAATTCGGGCAAAGGGGGATGGATTGATTTTCCTTCTGTTGCACCAATGAAACCATCGTTTCCAATGACTGTCGTAGATGTTGTGGGTAGATGTGCGAATGGCTTTGCTTGCAATTCTGGTGGCTTGGTCTTCAAGAATGCCTATCTTTTTGACGAGTAAGATAATAGTAGCCACCCGTGCAGGATAGTAGTGTTGGGATTCGGGTAAAGTTTGGATCCCTTCCGTTGAGACAGAAAGTCTGGTATTTTTGGAAGACTTCTTAGTGGTCTATGAGAAGGCGTAGGAGAAGACGGAACCAAGAAGCTGTCGGCCAGTTCGGAGCGACAAGAAGAAAAGAGGCTCTGGGTCTGTTCAATTTACTGAAGGACGATTGGAAGGATCTTAAACGGGGGGTATAGGTAGGCGTACAGATTCTTCTATGGGAAGGTTAGAGCATCCACGGCCCAAGCTTGATCGTCCAGAAGCGGGATGATGAAAGTGGGGAAAATCTGGCGTTGTGCTTTATGGCAAACAAGTCAATCATTGGCATGAAGCAATATCCGCAGATTGATTTCTTTAGGGTCCGTTTCCCTGATGGAGGTTTGCTGCGGGAAAGGGCATCTGTTATGACATTCCGGTTGCCGGGGATGTGGAGGGGTAGTAGATCTGTGTTGGTCGATTGGCAAAGGGTGAAAATTTCTGAGGTGATTTGATGCAAAAGCCAGCATCGGGTTTCACCTTCGTTCCGGAGGTATGCCACGGCTGTAGTGTCCGCTTTGCCTGCTACAAGGTGTTGAAAATGACTGAGTGCATTGTAGATTGCTCCTAGTTCTAAAACATTGATGTGTTGCTTTGTGTTGAGAGGCCAGATTCCTGAGATCTCGTTGCGGTTGATGAGTGCACCCCATCCTTCCAGAGATGTGTTTGTCAGGAGGTGAAGATCTTGAGAGGGTTCATGGAGAGGGATGGTCTGTGAAAGGTTGTGAGTGTCCGACAACCATGTGAGGCTTTCCCAAGGAAAATTACTGTCTGTTGGTTTGATGACGTTTGGAGTGAGCCCCAAATGTCGATGCGAAAGTGGTGAAAGGGGTATATCATCCATCTTCCGTAGGCTTGCCATGGAGTCCATTTTCCCTATGAGTTTGTTGAGGGACGTTAATGAATGATTCCGTGATTGAAGGAAGGCTGGTGTAGTTTTTCGATTCCGTTCCCTGCGGGTTTTAGAGTGACGGATGCCAGGTCGAATGATACGCCTCAGAAGGTGAATTCCTGGGATGGTATGAACCTTGACTTGTTTAGGTTGATTTCGAAGCCTAGTTTGTGAAGAAATCTTGTGGAGAAGTCCCTGTTGCTGATAAGTTGATGTTTGTTTAAGCAATGAAGGAGCCAGTCGGCGAGATATGCGCTTGCGAGAATCTGAATATGGTGAAGGTGGCTTAGGATTGGTTTGAGGACGAACGAAAAAATTCTTGATGCAGTGTTTAGTCCGAAAGGGAGGCACTAGAATTCGCAGACTTTGTTTATGTACATGAAGCGAAAGAGGTGATGGACTGAAGGGTGTAGAGGGACGTGGACATAAGCATCCTCGAGGTCCAACCTTCACCAATGTCGGTCGCTACTCGCCAAATGGCTAGGGAAAATCAACAGTTGGCTAATTGATATTTTGCCCTACTGGCCATAACGGCGACCGATTAACAAACCGTGATGCTGAAAGTGTCATATCTCGGGAACCGTAATAGCTAGAAACAAGGTGTTTTCGTCGTTGTGTGCAGAATTACAACGGCTATCCAACCAAGCATTTAATATTGTTACTAGCCTCCTTACCGGACTGGAGAGTTAGATTATTGATAACAATGCCTGTTTATTGAAAACAGTGTGTTTAGTAGCAACACACCAACAAAAACTATTTCTAAATGGCGAGTGAGTAATAGACAATGAAGAGTGAATTTTAATATCTACGGGCCAAATGGCGAGTGCCACACAATCCACATTCGTGAAGGTTATCGAGGTCGATGGAGATGGTACATTTGTTTGGTTTGAGTGTTTTGATGAATGGATTCGAGAGTTTGCATCTCAAAATGATTTTCCATGAAGCGATTGAGGGGTTTAAGGTTGAGAATTGGCATTTCCCCTTCAAATTTCTTTGGTCTAAGGAAGAAAAAGCTGTAGAAGCCTGGTGTGAGGGGATTGGACCATTGACAAATTGTGTGTTTGGTGAGGAGATCATTGACTTCCTACGATAGTGCTGGAGAGGGTGTTGGTGCGAATTCCCAGGGTGGGGAGGAAACGAGAGTCGGTTTTTGTAGAAAGGTTGGTCGAAAGCCGTGAGAGATGATGGAGAGAATGGTCAGGTTGAAGATGATTTCTTTCCAAGCTGGTAGGAAGTGACGGAGATGTCCTCTGATAGGGATCGAGTGGATGGCGTAATTGGCTTTTACGAGACCTGCTTCGATTACCAGGGGCTGTGACGGTCGGGGGTAGAACTACGTTTGTTGTTGTTTCCCTTCCTTTTGAAGGTGCTTGATTTTTCCGAAAGGGCTGGTGATTGCTTTGATGTGATCGGGATGGTGCCGAGCAGTGAGTGGAGTTTGGATAGTGTGGATGAGGCTTAGTATTCCACATGGGTTTACAGCCTTGGTTGTTCCTTCTTCAGGACGGGTGGTTTGTTGAAAGGCAGATTTGTTTGTGGTCTGGGTGCTTGGGATTTGGGCTTCCGAGAGATGTCAGGGTGGGAATTAAGACTCTGAAAAGGGTTTCGGACTCGTGGCGGGGTTGATTCCTAAGGATGTGCCTTGTGGAGTGATTAAGTTTGGTGCGGTGCTCAGAGCAATGTCACACAGAAGCAAAGTTGAATTGAAGAGAGTCTTGGTGAACCAGTTGAAAGAGTAGTAAGAGGCTTTCTTGAAGAGTTCAGTAATGAGGAAGTAGAGGCGTCTTGCTTCTTGACGGCTTGATTCCGTTGCGAGTCTTTTGCAGAGGGCGTTGATTGCCGTGCTGAGGTCATCTGCTTGAAATGCGGCATGAAGTACCAATCTGAGGATTTTGTCATTTTCTCTGAGGATGGTGGTGGTAATTTCAGCTTTCTTGGGAATGTGTAAGGCGGTGCCATCTTTGCTACAGAAGTGAGAAATTCGGATTGCTGATAAGTTTCGAAGTGTCAGGAGTTAGCAACACCGTCACTGATGGAGTGGAAGAAACAGTTTTCTTGACCGGGTCTGGGAGGTAGGGTTTCTTTGTCAAGTTCGAGGGGTTCACCATTATGGACTAGGGTCGTCAGGAGGGTGGTGGACTGTCCAATCTTCTCACGTTCCTTTGAGTTCCTATCACAGAGGCTGAGGCTGAAACCGGCGACGAGGCCTCTGTTTTTAGTGGGCTCGGAACCAGGAGGAGGAGGTTTGTAGAGGAAGTTGACCGGAATGATGCTTTCAACGTTCTCGAGCAAGTCGTAGAGGGGCATGGACCGTTTTCTGCTTGGAAGGATTCGTCAAGTGGGTCTTGCGGAATAAATTTGAATTGTTGTGTTGATTCGTTGCCGAGGTGGCATGATTCTTCAAGAGCCGAAGCCGAAGCTAGATCGTCATCTTCGGTTGGAAGAATGGAAGGCGCAATGTTTGACCTTGAAAGCGATACTAAGGGTCGACGAAAGTGGTCGTTGTTTTCAGATGGAATGGGATTGGGATGACTTTTTTTCTTAGACGAGTTTGGAATTGAGTGTTTTCTTTTGCGGCTGGAATCGTTGTCGGATGAAGTTATCCAGTCGTGAGTATAGGATTGACTATGAGAAGAGGGAGGGAGGGCAGCAGCGGATGGTTTGACTTTGTAGTTGAAATCCCGAATGGCATGATCCATTAAGGCGTGGATGTCTTTCGCTGAAAATTGATACATCTACCAGGGTAAGGTACTTACCTGCAGGAGAGATGAAGTTCTCCGAGTTGAGAATGAGTGGAGTGAAAGTCTGAGTTACGTATGTTAACTCCCTCTCACCAGTCGGCGCCTTGTACCTACGTCACACTGCTCGAATTACGTCAGTAATTTATGCAAAACTATGCAATCCGCCGTACTTCCACTTTTCTCCCCACCTCCCACTATCCACTATCTTCCCGTTGAGATTTCGAAGCAGGGAGGCGGCTGGGAGGTTAACTGTAACACGTAACACAGACTTCGTCGTTCTCCACTCGGAGAACTTCATTTCTCCTGCAGGTAAGTACCTTACCCTGGTAGCAATATCAATTCTCCTTCGTGGATCCCTCCTCGTCTGCGTTATGTATGGGACAGATTCACACATGTGCAAACCAAATTAAATTTGGAAATCTTACCTTTCTATTGGTACCGCACCACTCGTCTGGGTCGGGCCCCGGCCGCTTCGACGCCCCAGGCCACCCAGGGACCCTAAAGTCCGAAGCACTGGCTCCCGTGTAGGGGTCCCAAAAAAAATGCTCCTCTCGGTGAGGCAGAAATACCGGGTCGTCCATGCCCAATTCTTGTAGAGTCACAAACCAGTCCGCCGTTGGACAATCTGGTGTCACTAAAATTGCCCGATGCACCCCATCGCTTAGCAACTTCTGGACGAATCTGCCCCCAATTAAGGGGCACGGGGGGAAACAGGTAGGCTCTCATACCAGCCCATGACCACCGCCTCAACGACACAATGCATTTGCTCCTGCCAGGTTCACAGTTGCCGCACAACCGCCGTCAACTCTGGCGAGTGCGTATTGCCTTCCTTACGTACGTATGCCACTGCCACCAGGCTGTCTGACAGGACTCGTACCGCCTGCCCTGCCACCTGGGCTTGGAATGACCGGAGGCCTCGCAGAATCGCCAACAGCTCCTTCACGTTAATGTGTAAATCGGCCTCCCCTGGGACCCATTGTCCCTGGGTCTCCATGCTGCCCAGAGAGGCCCCCCCCCAACCAATGTCAGATGCATCCATAAATACGACTATTCTCTCCGCCGGCACCAGCCATGACCTCCCAACTGAGTCTGCCGAGTACTTCTCTGACCACCACTGAAGATCCTGACGTGAGCCTGCCGACAATCCACCCTAGCTGTTGCACCATGCAGCTAAGTCCCCCTGCAAAAATCTGACGTGCAGTTCGGCACCCCGTAACGTGCATGAGACACTCTCTGCTAAACCTAACATTCGTCTTAGCCCTAGCACCGTAACCACCTCCTGGTGCAAAAGCCTGCCAACCACCTTCAACAATCCTACCTGCTTAGCTACTGGCAACACCAACTGTCCTTCTCTCAAGTCCACTGTCATCCCTAGAAAAATTATCTGCTGGGTGGGGACCAACACACTATTACTGTAGTTCGGTGAAAATCCAAATCGTGTCAACGTGCCCAAAGTCCGTCGCACGCACCATTCAACGCGCTCCGCCGAGCGACCCAGCACCCCTAAGTCATCAATGTATGTGAAAACCAGCACACTCTTCCGCCTTAGAAATCGGCGCACCACAGACGCCAAACCGAATGGTAGCACCCTGAAACGATACAACACTCCCAGCCAGGACAACATCAAAAACCGCCTGGACCACCGGGACATCGTAGTAGGCCTGGGACAAGTCAATCTTCGCCATGTACCAGCCCAATTTTAGATTCCTCGTAACGACTGCCAGCGTGTCTAGCACGCATTCGCCCACATGCACGTACTCATTAATTTCTTTAAATTCAAAATAATTCACCAAGACCCACCCGGCTTTCCCACCGGGAAAATATGCGACACAAACCCTACAGTCCCTGGTGTCACTGTCTCAATAACTCTCTGTCGCAGCATCTCTGCCAGTTTTGGGGCCACACTCCTATCCACCAATTGGCCTGTCACCTCTGCAGGTGGCCACGCCTCGCCTATTGGTGGCACCAACCATAAGCCTAACGACACACTCGACAGCATTCGTATCACCCGGGGAGACGCCCCGACCACTTCCCAATCGTCCTCGTGTCCGGCCAGACCTGCCGCACGCCATTCACCACCTAAATCATTCGCCATTTTGCTAAATTTGTATGTCTAAATATATCGCCATATTAAGTCTCGTAAGTCACCGTGCCAGGAAACGTCTCGTACACGTGTATGGAATTACCATAACTCATTCTTTTGCCCCGCACGCTTTTGCGGTAAAAGTTATGTTTTCCTCTAGCTTTCGTATCGCATGTACGGAAGATCACTGTATCAATGTTTAAACTCGCCTCGCAACACTTTCTTGCGGAAATTCAACTCGTTTTCCCAAACCACAATCGTTCCGTCACTTCGTTAGCACGTTTAGCTGACCCCAGCAGCCTCGCACCAGTTGTGCGGTAACAGTATTTCTATACAACTTTTCGCACTCGCGAATTTCAAATCTCCTGTCAAATCTTCTGCACAAGGCTCGTATGCCGTTAAATACCTCGTACTCACCACGTACGAACCAATTCAGCCCCCCAACAGCTCCGTTTTCGCTTCCGTCAATAGCCAACTAACGGTCGAACATGGCCGCCGCCATCTTTCTTAGCAGCTAGCCTCCATGCAGGTCTGTCTCTTCCTCGTTGTTGTCCGTATGCATGTAGCCTTGCTTGTGGCTTTCGTCCTTCGCAGTGTAAACTAATTTTCAAAAACAAAAATAAACTAATACTACTTCTTCGTCGAAGCCAACAGACGACCTTGCGCGCCAGTGGCAAGAATTAGAGTGGATAGTTGGAGGTGGGGAGGAGAGGGGACGGGGAGGAAGGGGGAAGTAGGGCGGAATGCATACTTTTGCATAAATTATAGACGTAATTCGAGCTGTGTGACGTAGGTACAAGGCGCCGATTGGTGAGAGGGAGTTCCCATACGTAACACAGACGAGGAGGTATCCATGAAGCAGAATGGACGGTTTTCTGAGGCGTGATGTGGATGATGTGGATGAATCCAGTCGTGAGTTTAGGATTGAGTATGAGAAGAGGAGGGAGGGCCGGAGCAGATGGTTTGGCTTTGTAGTTGAAATCCCGAATGACATGATCCATTAAGGCGTGGATGTCTTTCCCTGAAAATGGACGGTTTCTGAGGCGTGATGTGAAGGGTTCCATGAGGGCCGTGAAGTCGAGTGGGACGTCGGTAGAAGAGCTGTTCTTTGCCCTCCTTGCTTTTGGGGCGAAAGGGAGGAAGGCAACTGGCCGCATTGAAGAGGAGATGCTGATGTTTGAGCGGAGGTTGATGGCAGTCGAAAAGACGAAGGGGTCCGAGGAGGTGACGGAGATGGCCAGACAACAACGTCAGGGTTGATGGAGGAGACAAAGTTCTTGGGCTGAGATCCGACGAGTCTTTCGGGTGAGCCATGAGGGAAGCTTGATCTTTCGGCAAAGGTGCCTTCGGGATCTTCGTGTTGCAGCTTTCCATGTGACAAAACACTTGATCTTGATGGACACTGGCTTGAGCAAGGAGCTTTCGGGTCCAAGATCTTTTGGTGAAGGAAGAGCAGGAAGAGAAAGCGGAGCGACCATCTAGAATGGGAGCTTGAGGAACAGAGATGGCGGACCGCCTCGTCTGAAAGCTTTTATAGGAGGGCTGCGCATGGGCAGTTGGGTTACGCAGCAGATCACGGCAGAGAAAAAAACCTCAAGGGAGAAAAAGCATTGCAGGAACTGAATGCAAGAATTTACAGGTAGTGGATATTTTCGAAGCGTATAGAAACATTATTTTGATTCGGAATCAGCAGAACTATAATTAGGGTACCAACTATATTGCTAACAGTGGCACTGCCAGAATCTCGGGTGGGATGGGCAATTAAGTAAATTTATTTTTTCTCAATTAGTGGGTCCATAACGGCAGTAGGCCTTATACTTAAGCTTCCTTACATTCGGCGCAGGTTCAGAAAGGAATAAGCCGTTCTAATTTACCTTATTGTTTGGTCAAAAGAAGCACTCAATAGTTGACTACTGTCTTTGGAAAACTGAACACAAGTAACTCCTTTGGAATGGGCACGCTCAAACCTGCGAAGGCACTGACCAGTTTGAATTTTCCATACCTAAAACACAAAATACATGCTGCAAAAACACCACCAATGAACAAACTATACTAAACTGACAATAATTACCTTAATTTTCCCATCTTGACTGGCAGTTGACAACATTTCAGAGTCTCTGCTGAAGCACATACACAAAACTGCATCATCCATCATCATAAAATTATCCTGAAGTGAAGTAATTTGTAGATTAGACCAGGAAAAAAATAATGTTATGTTCTAGTAACAATGCCAGGCAAGTCATGCTGTACTAATCCATTAATTCGATACCGAATTGGTTAATGGGATTCACTGGTCTAAAAATGATCTTGGCTTGTAGTTACCTTAGGGAAAAAATTCAATCCCCATGCTCTCAGAGCATCTGAGTATGAAGTTGGGCAATACAATGAATGGTTTGCTTTAGGTACACTTTGTAACTGACAATAGCACTTAGAAGAATGCGGTTTGGTTTGTTGGAACCAGCACACTATTTTCAGTTAAGCTTGGTAGTTCCATATTTTTCTGAATGCTACAAGATATTCTAATCAGCTGTGCAAGTGACAGCATAAAAATAATGAATACTGTGCTTAGTTTTTGACTGATAGCTACTAAATAAACTGGTGTACCACAAAGAGAATACCAAGCTATGTAGTTCAAACTCACACCTTTCTAAAAAGTCCAATTTTAGGCCACACCAAAAAAAAAAAATTGTTTGGTTTACAAGCAAGGTTACAAATTGAAGTACCAGGCAATCAGACATTTTATGTTATTCTTTCTTTTATTTTAGCATGAGTACTAAGCACAAAATCGATTGGGACCAAACAACTACTCTGCTGGTGTCTAATAGTAAGATGAATTTACATCTAAGAGGACTTGAATCGCTGGCGATTCAACACTGTGTGGCGAGCGGACAACCACTCATGAATCTACAAGGGCCGTCAAACCCTAACATCAAATTCCTAATCAGTAAAGAGTTGGGGGCACACCTCTCGCGCAAATGGGATCGTGCGAGCGTTGAGCAGACGACACGCGAGAAGTACAGTAGGCAACGGTTTCCACGCATTTTCAAAAACACTGGCACTCATGACAATGTAAAACAGAAGCAAGCACAAGAAAGGAAGCCTGAAGAAGATAGGAGAGACCGAAATTAACACCACTCGGACTATTAGGCCTATCGAAAATTCGCAAAATACCGTACAGAGAGTATTTTTGTTTTTGAATTTGAGCGTTACAATTGTGATCGATTCTTTATTTTATTTAACTGACCACATTTCTTTGACATGTACCAAGCACAAAGCTGAGAGAGTATGTAGTCAGCCTAAAAAATATGATATCGCTAATATGTTATTTAAGTCATCTAGTATTAACAATAACTTTGCATGGCCTTATGCAAATCCGTGCAGCAGAAGCAGAAAAGCTTAACAAATTTTTATTTTTATAGAACACCACAAAGCGAAAAATTGTTATGCATAGTTTTGGAATTTTAGCTTTGTACCAGAGACGCGGATTGCAAAAATTTTTTTAAATTTAACATTGCAAGAGTCGGAATTTCGAAAAATCTACTTCAGAGACTTTGACCAGTGAGCCCCCTTCAATACATAATGATGCAGTCAAATCCACTAAATAGATTTTAAAGTAACTAGAGATTGCAGATGCTTTAAAAAAACCTCAACTACAAAGTTCTAAGTGAGTTAGTGGAAGTTCTGCAGGTTCCTCAAATAAAAGTATTGTCGCGGTCACAAAATTTCAGAAAATTCACAGAAATGGAAAAGATCCGTGGTCTGTACAAACACTACTTGACAACATGTAACAAACAATTTGTCGCTCTTATAAATTGCTTCTGAGGAAGGAGACCCGTGATTACCCCGAAAATTCAAGTGGACTTTTGTTTATCTCAATTCTGGTGGTGACGTACGTTTTCATTTTTATTCCTACGATGTCTGAAATACGCCACTGTAATCGTCGTCGTTTACATGTATTCAATATTTTGAGTGGACGGCTGTTAACCTGTTCCCTTAATTTAGTTTTTAAAAGAAGTAAACATTGCTTGCGAAGTTGCTTCAACACTCGTCAGTAGTTCAATCAAGCAATCAGACATGTCTAACTGATAACAACCATATTTAAATATGCCCAGTGGCCCATTAAATTGGCAAGCTTTGTACTTGTTTTATTTGGTTTTATCTGTTACCACCAGGAGTAGGCAACCAACTCAAAAACCAGGCGTGACTAACTAATAACAATATGTAGATATACATATATTTTAAAAACTATTTCTTTTTCTTTTATATTTCAACTTTAAGTTATTACTCTATTTGGTTTCATTTATATTACATATTAAATGAAATTTCAAAATATTTTGGAGAATCACGGAAGATTCTTGCAGTTAGTGTTAAATAAAATTCATAGAATGATGTGCCGGCTTTAAAAAAATATTACTTTAGGAATACTTGAATTGACAACAGATGTATCTAAAGCTAAATGCTCTGCAGCTCGGCTCGTCACACAGATATGAGCTGTGAAATTAACTGGTTCGGCACGGTAAGAAAAAATACGCTCAGTACAGCCTCCAGTTAACCAACATACCTGAGCTTGGTATTTTAAATCCTTTCTGATCTTTCCAGTTGTAAAGTTCCAAACTTCAATAAAGCCATCCACACTTCCGGTAACAAGATACTGGCCGTCGGGTGAAAATTGTGCATATTCAACATGGGACTTTTGTCCAAATTTTATCTGACGCGACAGCTGTGTAGGGTATTTTTCTTCTTCCTGTTCTTTAATAGCAGCTTTGCCTCTAAACAAATCAATGGTTGTGCCAGGTGGAAGCAGACCCTGATGCTGCTGCCACTTAAGGGCTTGGCCCAACAACGCCAAAAGACGAGATGGTGGCACCACACTCACTTCACCGGAAAGTGCTTGTGCAATGGCTGCTCTGCGACGCTCTTTGCTACTTCCATCAGGGTAGGCCTACAACAAAAATTGGTAATATTAAAGAAGAAAGACGTTTGACAGCTTCATTGCAGTTTTAGCTGCAATGCAAATCTACACTGAACAGTATACCTTGCAGGTTTTTCGAGCTCCCAGCCGAAGCTATGGTACCAGAAGGCGAGTGTGACAATTTCGCTAGATAATTTCAATCGGAAATTCCTAGTATCTTTTACCCACTATCAACGTAAACACGCATCACACGGCATTTCTAATCCCAAAAGTACCAGAAATGGCTAAGGTCAGGTTTGAACAAGGGGCCATGAATATACCAATAAAATTAATACACCAAACAGTATACCAATGAAATAAGTAGTTCTTTGTATTTTGCAGGTTGGACACTGACAGGTCAGATGTACAGGTGAAAGCAGCATTCTCAAAAATCGCACTTTGACCTCCAGACTTACGAGTGCAAAATTGCACACTAAAGTTGAATTTTTCATAACCTTTGAGCCATACAAGACATTATCATTATGGAACGCGTAATTTTTAACAACTAGACCCTGTCTTATCTTGAAAGGTAACCCCAGAGGGGATAGAGGTCGGATGAATAGAATATTCATGTAAGGTTGACATGTCTTGCCTTCTGGGTAATTAGAATAATTGCCTAACATCTCATAATTAGCACAAATTATGGCATTCCATTCGAAACATCAAGATGGACTGTTACGAACCAAAGAATGTTTGCTTTGGCGACATTTTACAACTTGAAGCAACGTGTGTTCGATGCAATGAGATTGTTGAAATTTGGTTTGGCGGGAAACTCCCAATAAATGAAGGACTTTTGGTGCCAAACCGTATCATTCACCACAGGCTGGCAACAATGACAAAGCGGCATGCACAAACTGTCTTGTTGGACAAAATCTTTGGATCATTTGGCCTAAATGTTAAAAGTGTTTGTAAATAATTACTGACAAATACAGAAAGTAAATGAAGTATATTTTAACACGTCAGCTGTGACCAATTGAATAAAAATAAAAATTCACAATAAAAATTTTCAAGTATTTGTTCAAAAACTGTTGTGTTAGATGTTTTGCACCACCCCACCCCACTCCAAAAAAAAAAATAAAAAATGTGTTTTTCACTAAATACGAAAGTTTAATTTAGTCGACAAGGTAAGGTGGTAAGGCATACGCAACATACCAACATGTTTAGATTTTAATCTCCTTTCCCACCCTACACTTGCAAGTGTGGAATTCAAACGTCATCGCCCACGCCATTGCAGTGATCTCCTGTTGCATTTGTTTTAAATATTGGGGAGGGGCGCCCTAAACAACTCAGTCAAAGACGGCTCCCATGTCTTCTTCCATCACTTCCTAAGATAAGAGAAATTTTAAGCATACCTGATGAACACGATTCATCTGTAACAACGACAGATCTGGGATGGCTGTGACTTCCATTAACTAGTAAAATCGACACGATCCATGGCATAAAATCGTAAAGCTTTTAACTTGGGTAACAACACCTGAGAAATTTCCGCCTGCACCTTAACTATTGTGACAGCTACACCCTCCAACAGGGAGCTCATGACCTAGATAAGCGGGAGCACAGGCATGTGTGGCGGCTCAAATTCCCTCTGCAGTTAGACCTCTGATGAATTCACGATCCACATCCATCAAACTAAACTGTTTTTTTTTTATGTTCCACCAGGCTAATATCTTCTTATCCAGCTCCCACACTGGGTGCTGAGCCAGTTTTGCCTCAGGGAAGCCAACACTAGGTAAATCAACAGTCTCCTTCCAACACAAACAGGGGCCAAGGCATCATCAGGATGCCACTTATCATCAGTCTGACCGAGCCAGCACACACCATTTCTCATTATTCTTGTCATAGCATCCACGAGCCGGCACACATTCATCGCTACTCTGAAACCCATTCGCATTTCTTCTAATAATTCTGGCAACGAGCTTAAATAAACCACCCCATGGAATCGCCGATTCCAATGCTGGATTACAACTTCATACTCATATCTGTGAATTTTCCTGACTATCCCAGATTTTCCCTGACTTAAGTCTTCAAAATTCTTCTTAATTTTAGTCAGGAATATTTGAAGAAACAAGTCAGAGAAAATCTGGGATAGTTAGGGATATTCATTTTCAGATACAGAGTCAACTGGCTCACTGCAGCCTTGGCATCAAAACTACATCTGGATAGCAGATGCACATTTTTCTAATTTTTTTTTATGAGACCACACGGTTCATTTTAAATACAAAATTCTAAAAATAAATAAAAAAAACAGTTCATAAAAATCCGGTTCTAAAAAAAAAACAGTTCACTCTAAAAACAAATATCCCTAATTATCACTTGACTTTTCACCAACTTTCCAGGTTGGTATGAACCCTGCAATGAACCCACCCCGGCATTAGGCCTAACTTCGCCACCGTCTTTGCTTTCCTTCCAAAGCCTACTTATGCCAGTCTTTTCAACTACCTTCGCAACCACAGCCTCCGGCAAAATCCTCTCAATAATCGACTCAATGCCTTCGGTTGCTTCTTATCTCATGACACTGCTTGGCCAACATCGTCCGAAAACCAACACGCAAAATCAGCTGTGGTCAACAATGCTACCAGTTCATGCAGTGGCAAAAGAAACAATGAAACACGAGGTACACATAGGAGAGAGTACCAGAAGTGATGTAATTATATGATGACATAGGAATTTCAAATGTGCCACGAGTAAGAGCGGCATCCCATTTTTAACATAGTTAGGAGGATTCTGCGAAGTAGATATCAAGCTCTTTTCTGCACAGCTCAGATTAATATGATTGAACTACTAACATGCAGACTAACCTGGAAACCAGTTTTGCACACATAACGCCTGTAAGTCACTCTAGAGGCGAGACGGGGTATAGAAAGGAGCTTTCTAACAGAAACTTTCTAAGAACGTTAGCTCAATTCTCTATTTGGTTAAAAATTTTGGAAATAGGTTTTCAGTTGAAACGAAAATATAAGTTAACAACAACTCAATTAAAATCAAAATGCAGCCAAACAGTACAAAACTGTGGCACTAAAGGCCAGGATTTTTAATGGCTAAAAGAGGTTACATTGTTTATCTCTTGGTCTTTGCACACAAAAAAAAAAAATCATTTTTGCACTCCACCAACTGATCTGCAACCGTATTTTGTTGCGAAAAGCGCCAATTTTCCTCCTTGGTCGGTGGAATGTGTGGGTTTTTTCGGCATTGCTAAGGCGTTACAGCAGGCCAATTTTGAAATAATGGCCCTCAAAAGTGCTGTTAAATTCATGGGAGCTGCGAATCAGAAGCTTTTGAGCGAAGTTGGTACCATTAAAACTGCTTTAATGCAGAAATTTGATGACATGCCTGTGGCGACAACGTGGTTGTTTTGACTCTTTCGACCGCGTGTGCTAGGACGCGATCAGCAACAGAAGTTGATGTCCAGACATGCGTTTTCCTCGTAACAAGATGGCGGCACACCCGCTTAGATTGCGTGGACCGATTATTCAGGATAATAAACGGCTCGCTGAATCTGGTGATGATTGTCTGATATTTCTTCCGATTCCACCTTTTCTGATTCAGGTGAGAGCTATAGTACGGTGATACAGCAAAACACTAGTAATGTTGCCAGGAAATTTCAGACGGGGCGGAATAAATCCACGAAGTTGGTGGGAACGACAGCTCTTTCTGGAGCAATTCGGGCGGAGAAAAAACCTTTTGATGCGCGTAATCGAAAGGGGTGCCAGTAGTTCTGAGGTGGGGGCCCATAATAGCAGACGCTCTCCGGATATTGTTAAATGTATTCGTGCTGTGCCACCTCGGTTTGATAATGTGCAGCGTCTTTTTATTAGCAAGATTGCACCAGACACTACTAAAACTAAGTTGGAAAACTTTATTAAGGATGAATTGAAAGTTGATGCAAATTGTGTTAAGTTGCAGACTTAATTCACTACTTATACTTCTTTCTGCGTGGAGGTTAGTGAGAAAGATGCTAATGCTGTGTCGGACCTGGGCTACTGGGTTGTTGGAACTCTTATTACGCCTTTCAAAGGGAGGCCTCCTAGGGCAGAAAGACCCAACCCAGCTCTTTCTACTATGCAGATTCCGGTTTCTTCAAAAAACGGCTGACATTAGTGCAGCCAAAGAAGCTTGTTCAAGGTGATGGGTGATGCCACATATGGCAGTTTTGCCTTTTGCTCCACTAATGCTGAATCGCTTCTTAGTAAGACTGACGAATTGCGAGTTTATGTGCAACTTTACAAACCTTTGTGCTTTGGGATCGGTGAGACTTGGCTGCACCCCAATATTTTGGACACGGAGGTTGCCATTCCTGGATACCAGATTTTTAGGAAAGATAGGGAGGGTGAGAGGAAAGGAGGAGTGGCTCTTTATGTTAGAGATGGAATTGTTGCATGTGAAGTTGTGCTTCAGAATACCTTTTCTGAAGCAGTGTGGTGCAAGTTGTCCTTACCCACTGGGGATCTGATTACCGGTGAGGGTTATAGGAGGCCCATTATTTTGGTTGAGCAACAGTTTGTTGCTTCGTGCTCTTAAGGAAGTTGATAGGGGTTGGAAGAAAGTTTTGATCATGGGGGACTTCAACTATCGTGAGATTGATTGGGTTAAAGGCACAGTGGGAGCCCCTGTTGACAGTTTTGTTTTTCAGTTCTACAAGGTCATTCAGGACCTTCTGTGATGGCAACATATTGTGGAGCCTACGAGAGGTAGGAGAAACGATAATCCGAGTCTCTTGGACCTAGTGCTAACTAAGGATACTTATGATATTATTGAGGTTCGCCATGATCCACCCCTTGGTAAGAGCGATCATGATGTTCTTTTAGGTGAATTCGTGAATTGCGATCCGCCTTCTTCCTGCAGTGCTACGAGGATGGATTACTCCAGATGTGATTTTGATAAGTTGAAAAGACTGCTAGCTGATTTTGATTGGTCTTCCAGATTTTCTAGTAATGTTGAGGTCGACTAGTCCAGCTTTAAAGAGACCCCCGCTTGTTGTTTGTCGACGACTGTGTTCCCAAAGATTAAAATTCTGGCTGGTAAGCGTAAGCCACCTTGGCTGTCGGGGGGAGTGTTCGAAAGGATTGAGGTGAAAGGATGTATGTGGGGTCTTTACAGGCGCTACCCTACTTGGAGGAACTACAAGAAATTTAGGTTTGCTAGGCGTAAGGCATGCAAAGCTCTGCGCAGAGCCAAACATCGTTTTGAAGCTGACCTGGCTGGAAGGCTTAAGAACAACCAACGAGCATATTGGAGCTACGTCAATCGTGTCAAGAAAAAGACTAAGTCCTTTACGGAATTTGATACTACAAGTGGCAGTCGTACGAAGGGTGACACAGAAGCGGCTGAGGAACATTTTTGCTCCGTGTTTACTTCAAAGGATGACCTTGAAGCTTTCTTCCTGAGTGATTTTTGGCATTCGATTGACGCAGACCAGGACAGGGAGAGGATGCTTGAAAGTGATATTGTTTTCGAGCTCTGTGTGTTGAAGATGCTGCTCAGTGTTGATGTGTGTAAAGCTGCAGGGCCCGATGGTATACATCCTCGCGTTTTTCGGGAGGCAGCCTATGAAATTGCTAAACAGATTACTCACCTTTTTGCATTGACACTTCGTAAGGGGGTTGTTCCACGTGACTGGCGGATGGCCAATGTTACTGCCATTCATAAGGGTGGAAATCGTAGGGAACTTTCAAATTATCGACCAGTGAGCTCACAAGTGTACTCTGCAGGATTTTGGAGCATATTCTGCGTAGACATTTGGAAGACGAATTGAAAAGGATGGGAGTTCCATCTGACGTGCAGCATGGCTTTGTGTGTGGCCGCTCGTGCCTTAGTAATTTGCTTTTGGCCCAGGATGATTGGATGGAGCCTGTTGATAGTGGTGCTCATGTTGACTGTATTTATTTGGATTTCTCCAAGGCTTTTGACAAGGTCCCCCATCTGCGCTTAGTGAGAAGGCTGTGTGATCTTGGAGTGAATGCTGCACTTGTTGATTGGGTCGAGGCGTGGCTGAAGGATCGCAGCCAGAAGGTCGTGGTGAACGGCCAAGCTTCTATGTGGAAGACCGTCACAAGTGGTGTGCCCCAAGGCAGCGTCCATGGCCACCTTCTGTTTGTTGTGTTCTCCGACAATGCCTGGGATGATATCACTTCCCGTGTTTCGGCTTTTGCTGATGACGGTAAGATGGGCCATAAGATTTGTAGCATTGAGGACTGTGAGGCGCTTCAGTGGGATATGGATAGGATGGTGGCATGGACCAAAGATGCTATGATGACGTTGAATGTTGCGAAATGCCACATCCTGCATATTGGCTGGCGGCCAGGAAAGCTGGCTTTTCCTTACAAAATTGGTGGAGTGTCCCTTAAAGTGGTTGAGTCTGACAAGGACTTCGGGGTGGTCATCACTGCGAATGGAAAGCGGGCTAATCAGTGTGCTGCTGTTGCGACCAAGGCTAACCGGGCCCTTGGTCTTTTAGGGCGGACACTTTCTACGCGGTCGCCGAATGTGTTGGTGCCAGCTTATAAAGCCTTAGTCAGACCTCTGTTGGAATATTGCTCTCCTGTCTGGTCCCCGTATCTGTTGGGTGACATTAGGAATGTTGAGGCAGTGCAAAGAAGATTTACGAGGATGTTTCGGAATTTACGGCATTTTGAATACGAGGATCGGCTGGGCTCGCTTGGGTTGGAAACCCTTGCTGATCGAAGGCAAAATCTCGATCTGATTTGTGTCTTCAAGCTCCTGAGGGGGCTCGTTGACATCGATTGGAGGAAGCTCTTGACTCTTCGGGTGGATAGGTTTGCTGGACCTCGTACTTTGTTTCTTCGGCGATGTCGGGTGGATGTTCGGAGGTTCTGCTTTGGTGTCAGGGTGGTCAGAGCGTGGAATGCTCTCCTTGATGATGTCAGATGTGCGCCCTCCCTCGGTGTCTTTAAACGTCGCCTGTCCCTATGCAAAACCATGGGATAGTTTCAGGCTTCCACGGTTTTTTTTCTGTCCTTTTGGATTTTCGCCGTGCTTGGATTCAAATTTATACTTGTACTTTAAAAATTCTACCAGAAAACTTATCAAGATTTTGTAGGAGAATTGGAATTCTCTAAGTATCCGAACGAGCAGTTCTACCTATGGGTTGAACATCTTTTACCGCCGACCCCTGCAAAAATTTCAACCAATCCCAGCACCTCTTCTCACCTTCTACTCGTCACTTCCGGTCCGTCTCCCTTCATTTCCGCTCTCCCCATTTCACCATTTTTGACAAAGACCAACACCTTGCGCAAGGGATGTGGGCGGGCTCCCACGGTAAAACTGCTCGTTCGGATACTAAGAGAATTCCAATTCTCCTACAAAAACTGGGTAAGTTTTCTGGTAGAATTTTTAAATTCTCCAGCGTATCCTCTCTAGCGGTTGTACCGTTGGGTAGACTGGTGGTAAGCAAGTGTGCAAACCACGACCCACCCTAAAGTGGTACCACAAGAAACTTACCGCGGCAGCAAGTCCTGCCCAGCTTCCACAACCTATCCTTCCTACGACCAGAGGCACACAGCCATCAGCATCCAGGCATCTCAGCACACCACCACAGGGCTCGAAACGAGCAGCAGGCCTAACGCAGTTTTAGCGACGCACTGTATTAAACGAGACCACATAACCTTGTAGCCTGATCGTGTCGGCTGACACGGACATGCAAATCCCTTTCTACCTTACCGACATGCCAAGCGTCGCTCTCGATGTAGACACAGGTCAAAATAGTCGTACCGTGCCGTGGATGTCCTGCCGAACCACAAAAACCTGGCTACCAGGAAACAATCTGGACCATTCCAATTTGCCGCACAGGGTAAGAGCATAACCTGAAAAGTACCAGGAGCCCCTGGCCCTCACCACAACACGGCACCCAACGGAGTGGCCCGAGCCCGATGTATCACAACAAACCACAACTCAACTGTCAACTTCCTGACCGACGTCCTACCGAAAAATCCCGGTCATCGCCCCGCAAATAACATTCGTAACACAAACCAGAGCCACCTGGCCACCCACCATGGCGACCAGCCACTCACAGACGAGTGCAGCCAAGGCCACGCCGAAGGTTCGACCAGACAGATCCATCCAGCAGTACAGGCCAAACTCGCTCCCAGGCCAAACCCAACGAAAGACCAACCCCACGCCATTCCATGCCCCAGGGGCCCCCTCCCTGACCAATTTCACTCCGCACGGCCAGCACTTGTACCAACGGCTACATAGCCTCCTCTCATACACAACGCAACGAAGCCTTCTCGCGTGCCAAAGGCTACGCAGCCATCACGCACACGAACAAGCCGCCCAGGCCATTCCACCTACTAAAACCCGCACAACACCGATCATATACACGTACAATGCCGCATAGTGCCTCCTCCAACAGCACCGTCAAGGCCTGACCGGCCAAGGTCACATCAAAACGCCCTACAAGTTAAAAAATGCCACTAGGCCGAACAGACCAAATACGCAGCAAGGCCTCGCTAGGCCCAACCCGTACAGGACCTCTCAGGTCCAACCGACGGTTCAAGGCAGGCCTCCCAGGCCAAACCTTCTCCCAGTTTGCCAAATCGCACCTCGCAGCAAGCCTCCCAGGCCCAAAACTGCATCTCGAGGCAGCTCTTACCGGCTAAAAGCACCACGGACCAAGGCAGCCCCTGCCAGAAATCCACCTCACGGCAAGTCTCACACCAGGCCTCACTTCCACACCCCTGTCACCCGGGCCAAAAGCACCGCGCTGACACATAGGCCAAACTCGAATGCCAAGGATACACAGGCCGCCAACCTGCACGCCATGGCCCCATCTGCCAATGCCTACTTCAAGGTTACACCTGTCCACTCACACCTCAAGGCTTCACTGGTCAACACACCGCAAGCCCCGCCAGGCTAACTGTCATATCAGGATCTAACCAGCCAACCCTCTCTCCTCCAAGACGCACCGGCAAAAACACCTCTAAGGCCTCACCAGTCATAGAAGTAGATATGCAATGCTCAGAATAGTTTTTAATCAACCAACCAAAACTTAACGACACCCAACCGCACCGGCATACTGCTCTCCTAGGCCTAAACTAGCCCTCCTGGCCTCCACAGACAAACTCCCTACACAACGCCTTTTCGGTCATTACGAAGCTCCACTGGCCAAATTATTGCAAGGCCCTTCCGGCAACATATCGCAAGGCGCAAAGGCCAAAATCCTGTACGGCCCCATGGCCGAAACCCTGTATGGCTCAATGACCAAAATCCCGTGGGCCTCAGGCCAACAAATTCTCACAAGTCTCAACGCCCCAAAATTTCACCAAGCCAACAACGCCAACAAGCCTCAAGGTCAGACGACCAACCATTCATGGCCCTACGGCCAACCATTCAAGGCTCTACGGCCAACCATTCAAGGCCCTACGGCCAACCATTCAAGGCCCTACCGCCAACCATTCAAGGCCCCACGGCCAACCATTCGAGTCCCTACGGCCAACCATTCGAGGCCATACGGCCTAAATTTCTTACGGTCCCACGGCTCAAGCTTCTCATGGCTCTAATGCCTCAAATTTCTTACGGCTCTATGGCCGAAATTTCTCACGGCTCTATGGCCAATTTTCCACGGCCAAATTCCTCAAGGCTCCACGGCAAAATTCCTCACGGCTCTACAGCCTAAATTCCTCACGGCTCCACGGCTTAAATTCCTCATGGCTCCACGGCCTAAATTCCTCATGGTTCTACGGCCTAAATTTCTCCAGGCCCTAAGGCCTAGATTTCTGAAGGCTCTATGGCCTAAATTCCCGAAGGCTCTACGGCATTAAGTTCTGAATGCTCTACAGCCTAAGTTCTGAATGCTCTATGGCCTAAATTTTTGAAGGCTCTACGGCCTAAACTTCCTTAGGCTCTACGGCCTACTCTTCCTTAGGCTCTACGGCCTACTCTTCCTTAGGCTCTACGGCCTAAACTTCCGAAGGCTCTACGGCCTAAACTTCCGAAGGCTCTACGGCCTAAACTTCCGAAGGCTCTACGGCCTAAACTTCCGAAAGCTCTACGGCCCTGAACCTTTCCCAGGCTTTATAGCCAGGATCTCTCAAGGCTCAACCACCTTAGCATTAAGGCCCTTGTCTGAGCCCCCTACACACCAGGAACCAACGTACCTCAACCAAACGTCTATGTGCTTGACTACAGGACCTCTCAGAGCATCCCCACCAAAAACATCAGAGATGCTTTTTCCTGATAGATGCACTGCCAGCCTGAAAGACCATCAGCGTGCTTCAAACAAGCTTCTCAGCTACAAGGCCCATTGTCACTTAATGCTTCCCCGGGCAATAACCACGTGCCTGCCCAGTGCCCAGGCCTACAAAAATTTTTTTTAAATAAATTCATTCTAACAAGAAAAACGTTGACACGATCACCAATCCATCACACAGTTCACTGCAAAAAAACCGGAGGCCCAACACAACGGCGCAAGCAAAAACCGTAACCGGCCCCTAAATTCCGAAAAACGTTACTTCTACGTACAGACGCAAACTTTCCTATAAGTAATCACTTTGAACGATGTTCCACTACACAAGTAGTCTCTGCTAGCCCTCGACAAAAATACAAAAGCTCCATCTTCCATAATTAAATCGACGTCTGAGTTCGGTCGCCGCCGCAATCACCGGCCGCCAAAATAAAATTAAATAAATTTAAAACCGACCTAAAGGTCCACAAGAGCCTAAACTGACAACAGTCAGAAAAAACTACCTGAACCTCAGGGTCCAAAAGAAAACACCCAACGCACACCTGCGAATTCCAAACGGCCTGAATAACCAAAACAAATGCGGGCGCGCCGATACTCCGGCCATAAGCCTAATTCCACGACCCGAAGGCCGCTCAGCCGTAAGCCTAATTTCGTGGACTTGTAGTCCATTCGTCCCAAAAACACCTCACGGGCACAACGCCCCCTTCTTTATCAAACACATCGCACAGATAAGCAAACGACCTGAATTCACACACAAGTTTCGAGACCACGAACCCCAGGTTCGTCAGGCCACATTTACGTGGCTTAGGCCTAACCAAAAACGCCGCCGGCAAACCCGACACGCATGCAACAGACAAACAAAAAGTCACACTCACCCCGACATCGTCAATCCTTCTCGTAAACAACGTAGAAACTCGTAGTTACACCAAACAAAGAACGCGTGATAACCTACTATCACAAACTTCATCAAAAAAAAAAGAAAAAACATTTACTAAATAGCGCAGACAACCGCAAGGGTCGGCGCCGACGTCAAAAGTGGTGAAACGGGGAGAGTTGAAGTGAAGGGAGACGGACCGGAAGTGACGAGGAGAAGATGAGAAGAGATGCTGGGATTGGTTAAAATTTTTGCAGGGGTCGGCGGTAAAAGACGTTTAACCCAACGGTACAACCGCTAGAGAGGATACGCTGGAGAATTAAATAAGTGCAATAGGTTCTTCAGTGAATAGGGCTGTCGGCCTAGTTAGTTTTACATACTATGTAACAAAAGAAGCTTACCAGACTGACAGCAACAGTGAGAATGGATATGTCACTTACTGTTCCCTTCCATTACAGTTCAACAAGCCAGCCAAATTGCATACAGCTTAATTTTTCCCTTTTAAGAATCGTCCTCCCACAGAGTGGCATACTTCTATTATAAGCATAAAAGTACGCCATAAAACATACAGCTTACAAATGTACTAAGTGAGGCCTGTATACATTCTCTTACAATGATTTGTTATAACAAGGTTTTCAACAAATGCAAGCAAGCTTCTGCAAATACAGTGTAGCAAATCAAGCTGCAAATTAAGGTGTAGTGTATTCCCTTATCATACTCACCTCACGGGGATCGAAATAGGATCTGGCCAGTAAATTTTCCAAATGTACATAGCGGTCGGGCTCTTGTTGTTTCATCATAATCATTGGATCGGTCTGCCTCAATAAGGAACGAGCAGCTCCCAATTCACGTAGTTCTATCAACTCAAGAACTACCTAAAAGAAAAAAAGGGAGAAATGAATACAGATTCCCATATCAGTGCTGCAAGACAAAATAAAATTGTATGTAATTAATTAATGATTAAACTAGAGATTAAGAAGGTTGTTAAACTTACACAGTATAAACACATCACATATGCACGGAGGAAAATACGTAATATTCCAGACAGGCATGAACGATTTAACAATACTTGGAGAATTTTCGATAGTCAATTTGCTGTGGATGGAAAAACCTAGCCGACTATCGTCTTCAGGCACGTAATAAAAACTCCAAACACCACGTGCCTGAAGATGATAGTTGGCTAGATTTTTCCATCGACAGCAAATTGACTATCGAAAATTCGCCAAGAATTGTTAAAAGTTCTTCCCTGTCTGGAATATTGCGTATTTTCCTCCGTGCGTTAAGTAATGTCGTCTGCTACGTTCCAGAGTATAAGTAAAAGAATAAAATTGCAGGGCCTGCACCTGCTTAATTTTAGTTTTTATTGCCTAACCGAAAATATACATTACCTTATTTACAATAGCAGTTTTCCCCTCAGAGCTGCTGAACCCCCTAGAAGTTGAAGTTGCCTTCTCTACCTTGCTCGTACCTTACCGCGCATGCGTCGGGCTTGCTTATATAAACCCCCGCACAGCAGCGGATACCATTATTTCTCCTCGTGCCAGAACCTAGCTCATGACGAGGAGGCTAGGGCGGGAATTAAGGTAATGTATATTTTCGGATAGGCAATAACAACTAAAATTAAGCAGGTGCAGGCCCTGCAATTTTAGTCTTTTTGTAGCCGACGAAAATATACATTACCTTATCTACAATAGCAGACTTTATAACCCGGTGGAGGGCTAGGTGCTGTTCCTTAAAGGAGCTGGGAGCCCAAGTCTGACTTCCCGCGGTACGAGACGGCGACCCCAGGCATATATCGCCTTTATGAAGACCCATCTGCTGTCCTGACCACTTTCACTCTAGAGCGGAGGAGGAGTGTCCGCTTAGCGGCGTAGGCGGATAAGGATATGTGCTATCCGCCAAGGATGAGTGAGATCAGGCGTGCGGGAGAGTGAATTAGCATTATAATTTCTTATTTGGCTTTGCTTCATCGCATGCAGAGGTCTGTCATATGGGGACAAGGATAAGAGATCAAGTGTAAAAAATGAACCCTCTTACCTTATGGGAAGCTGGTGATGTGTGAGTCTTGTAATGGCGGAACAGGAGCATTGGAGGCTGGATTGGTCCGGCAATGCATGAGTGAGAGGTGCAGGATAGCCGACCCAACCATGGTGGAAAGCGTCGTTGGTCGGAGTAGGAGCGGACGACGTCATCGGCGAGGGTCCGTGTCCGTTCTTGTTCCTCCTCGTTGTATTGTTTTTTGTTTTTTTTTTTGAAGGGAAGGTAAGAAGGCGTTGGTCCGTATGTGAGAAGGAAGAAAAAACACTGAATATCCTGTACTAGGAAAAATTGGGTCGATGAACGAAAGTTTGGGCGAGACGGATACACATGAAAGTTAGGACTGTCATGGGTGGCCTTCTCACCGGAGACCCGGCAGATGAATGGTGAGAGTTCGGGATGGTACAGCAGTGTAGTCCGGCGTTGTACGGAAACTGAAGGCTACCCGTGTCGCTTTGGAGCGACAAGGGGAGCATGGCATATCACCGTCTATTGCTCGGATGTTGCGGCGGATACCGTAAAAGGCAGGATAGAAGTTGGGGGCATCATCGTACTGCCACACTGAGTAACGGGAAATATTAGGTAAATTGGTAATGACGGCGTACTGCCAGAGTGCTGCCGGGGAATGTTCCCGAGTTACGGAGGAGACATTGATTGGCATATCGGCAGGTGGAGGGGGCAGAGGATGCAGAAGTCGAGGAAAGAGCTCCGTTGTTTAAGGACTTGGATGGTACGTTGATGATATTGACGGCTGATGCCGGTTGGAGAGAGGATTCAGTAAGGTGATTAGCTCAACGCAAATGTGCTATGCCTTGGACTAACCAGGACTGACGACTGGCCTAGAACGGCCACAGCTACGTGGCCGATCGTCAGCACCGCTGCAAAAGTGCAGCAACGTGACGCCGTCAAGCCGTCCAGCGATCGTCGCCATCCTTCCCGAATGACAAGATCCACTGAAGAAGGGAAGGTAATTATCCAGCCCATAGCTTAATTCCCCACCTTCCCATCAAAAAAGGGTTATGGGCCCAGGAACGACTCTTTTCAGTGCGGGAGACGAGGGTTTTTGAGCCAAAAAGATTAGACGACGACGCTACGAAGTTTGAAAAAACGGGGAATCCCGCGGCCGCCATCTTGTTTGTTGTCGTTCGTAGCGATCATTTCAAGGTCACGAAGACTGAAGTTGAACGATTTCAAGTGCTGTTCAAAGAAGATTTCAAGTGTCAGACGGATATTTAAATTGAAATTTGCGTAGAATTGAACAACTAGAACTGACATTTGAGTGTGTTCGATTTTTCAAACGTGAAACACGAATTAACGGACCAGACGACCGATCGTTACACAAACCGAGATGAAGAAAGCAACGGCAAAACGATCGGGTCAGATGCTTCGTGAATAATTACCGGAAAATGTAATTAGGCTCAAAAGTAGTTTTTGCCTTGAATTCAGGAACGGTATTTTCTAGGGAGGGAAAATGTGTATGCTACTGGAAGCGAAGCCGTAGATCGTCAGTTGCAAGTTTCAAGGTCAAGCGAGTTCGTAGGCTTGAATGGCACCGGCAATGACGGAGATAACCAACAGCCACGTGTGTAACAGAAATGCCGAAAGTAAAAAGTTACGGAAGGACTTTGCCTTCAAGAATCTGCTGCAATGCAAGATGAGGCAGGAGGAAGGCATGCCTAGTTATGTAGACCGAGTCCAGAATCTAGCGGAAGTGGCTAAGGTTGCAGGATGCAACGGACTTACGGAAAAATTCGTAGCGTTGATAATGCTGGGTGGACTGTCAAACATCCACGAAAGTGAACTCCTAAGGACCACTTTATTTAAAAAGGAAGAATACACGCCCAGGAATGTTAAAATATCTTCCGTTGGAAGACGACAGGCGCTGTAGGAGGTTAAAAGAGGAAAGGAAACCAGCAATTAACAAACCAGTTGTTATGAAAATGAATTTTAAGTCAAAGGACAGACAGCTAGAAGAAAACAAAAGGGCTAAAAGAAAACTCAAGTGTTTTGACTGCCAGAAAAACGGTCATTTTGCCAGAGAGTGCCAGAATGTCAGACCTAGTAAAAGTACTAGAAGTGTGTCTGCAGAAGATAAGTCACCGCCAACAGGCAGATATGCAAGACACAAGGAACTGAAGATTTCCATGATGGGATGCCAAACTGGAGAAGCCACACGAAACCTAAAGAAAGGGCATCAAGAAGTAAGGTGAACACGAGTGGGAGATCAACGACCGAGCCAGTAGTGGGGGATGGTGCAGTGTCAATTGGAGATGCTGATCCCACCACTACCACGTTTGTCGAATACAAGACAGTTCTGGGCGAATGTATACGAAGGGCAATTGACAGTGGAATGAGATTGGCTCGGAGTGAAGAAGTGGACTCCAGGACACTAGGCAGAATCTTACGTGTGGCGTTTGGCAATGATGATGGTGACGAAACAGTAATCGTGGTGGACCACGAAGAGGTGCCAAGAAGTGGGAATGCCGTAATGCAGCCCGAGAATAATGTTCCTGTTCACCACAAAGCAAAGGTAGCGATAGTGGGGGAAAGCCGCAACCAGAATGTGGCGGAAGATGAGCGGGCCACACTTCATCTACAGAGACGAGTAGAGCACCCGATTTAGAAGTTGCAGACGTGCAACAGATTTCCGGAGGAGAGAAGGCAAAAGATGAACAAGTCATCGCCAATGCGAATACGAGTGGAATGCCGGGAAACCAGACAGACGTTGTAAAAGTACACCATAAACCTCAGTTGTCTCCTAGGTCGGCGAAGAGGCAAAGAAGAGCTCTTGCGGAAGCACAGCGAGTAGTGCAACAAGAAGCCAAGAGCGAAGGTGCAAAGAAGATTGCATCGCAGTGCGAACCATCTCCAAGGTTGGCGAAAGACTTCGCAGAGAGGTACAACCTTTTGACCATCGAGTGGGTCAAGGACGCAGACGGAAACCTGATGCCACATGTTGACCACAGCGGGTACATGATGCGCTGGGCAGTCCCTCCGGACAAGCAGAAGGAAATGTTCGAAGCGGTCAAGCTAATGAAGAGGCCGACAAGCAACTGTCCGGGACAGAAGTCAACGACACCTCCAGAAGAGTCTGTCTCAGAAGTGAGGCAGACCACTCACTAGGAAGTGAGACCCCACTCAGGTTTTGCAGCCTAACCACGAGTGGGGGTTATGTTCGGAACAATGGCGCGAACCATTTTGGCGGTTCGTGCCCAGACTGCAAAGGAGTGAGGCACGACATTGTTGCAATACGTGCAGTGTGTTGTCGTGCTGCTTGTGGGCGGGTTTCCACATTGGCTTCTGTATTTTATATAACCCAGATGACCTAATTCCAGCTTCCACTCGCCGATCATAATCACTACGTAACAACACTGCAGTCTGGTTCGCTTTATTCGCCCTGCAGTACACTAAATCGTTTCTTTCTCTAAGGCTCGTAATTGCTTTTACTTGTTCATTAGTTACATTGGCTACTACTCTCGGCGGCGGCATAATCGTGAGTCTTTGTAGTTGGAGTCTCACATCTGGTGCCCAAATGTCGTGCAAGCACCTGTTCAACGTCAGCAACTAGATTCGCTTGCACTTCAGCACGATTTCCTGCCACAACTGGAATGAATTTTAAGTCTAAATCAAGCACGCTCAACTCGGCATCACTCAATTCTGCTCCAGTCTCATTCACTACAAACTGAAAGTCACTACCTTTCTTGGTCTCAGAACTTTTAGTGCCCGAATTTTTGGCCACCAGTTCACCTCCACTTTCGTCTGGCACAGAAACCTCTTCAAAAACTTTTTTCTTTGCACCAATGACGGCCATTTCGCAGGATAGCACATGCACTCCCATTTTCTCCAGCTTCTTTTTATGACGATCTTTTCTCACTCTTCTTTCCCATTCACACTGCTCCTTGATATACTTCTGCAACTTTTCCCATACTTCACTCTCTAAACGCACTTTTAAACTAAATTCTAACATCCACGTGCTAGTCCGAAGGTCCCTCAACTTGACGTGGCAATCCCCAATTCGAGCGCACCAAAATTGGTAGGCGGCGGTTGCTGCGATAGCCCGACCAAGCACACCTCCGGGTTTAAGCTTAACCGCTAAAGTTCGTGGTACGATCCTCTCTCTCTTGCAGACCAAATTAAATAAATGCCAAGTGGCACTCAAATTTCACCAACGACACACAATTATTAACCCAAGTCCTCACCTTCCTCAAAAACTGTTGGGGATGTGCATCCCTAATAACTCGAAAAACATTGCTGCAATTCATAACACGGACTCACTCTCAGTCCAAATTTTCGATAGCACCCAGATATCTTCATCAGGTCTCGAGGATTTTTCTGCTTTCTACTTCAACTATATCGTTATTTACTTCGTGGTTTACTTCGTCGTCTGCTTTGCACACTTTTGCATTCGAATTCGACCGCGACTGCAGCCTCCTGTATTTATTGGGCTACATGTGCTGTTCACTCGTGAGACCCCACTAATGGTTCAACTGCTCGTTGAGTTCTGTTCCGTTGAGTTTGCACCAATGGCCTTCATTGGTGCAAAGAAAAAAGTTTTCGAAGAGGTTTCTGTGCCAGACGAAAGTGGAGGTGAACTGGTGGCCAAAAATTCGGGCACCAAAAGTGCTGAGACCAAGAAAGGTAGTGACTTTCAGTTTGTGGCGAATGAGACCGGAGCAGAATTGAGTGATGCCGAGTTGAGCGTGCCTGATTTAGACTTAAAATTCGTTCCAGTTGTGCCAGGAAATCGTACTGAAGTGCAAGCAAATCTAGTTGCTAACGTTGAACAGGTGCTTACACTGTACACTTGGGCAGCAGAGGTGAGACTCCAACTAAAAAGACTCACGATTATGCAGCCGTCGAGAGTAGTAGCCAATGTCACGAATGAGCAGGTGAAAGCAATTAAGAGCCTTAGTGAAAGAAACGATCTAGTGTACTGCAGGGTGGATAAAGCGAACCAGACTGTAGTGTTGTGACGTAGTGATTATGATCGGCGAGTGGAAGCTGAAATTATGTCATCTGGGTTATATAAAGTCACAGAAGCCGATGTGGAAACCCGCCCGTTTTGTGACCTGCAGTATAGCTTGACTAGGTTGAAGGAAGAGGGATTTCTGAACAAGGAGGAAGTGAAAGATTTGGCAGCGACACTCCCTCAGAGACTTCCCACCATTTTTGCGCAGGTGAAGACACATAAGGAGGTCCCCCCCCCCCTACGTTTGATTACCAACGCGAAAGGAGGAATGGCGCAAAAATTGGATTGGGAAGTCGCTGAGAGACTGCAGAAGTATGTGAATGGCAGCGGTAGGCTCACAAAGACAGGCGACTTGTTGCAGGAATGTTAAAGAATTGGTGCTGGACGAAGATGAGATTATGGTATCATTCGACGTTGTTAAGCTATTTCCAAGTCTTGACCATCGGCTGATACTTGATATGTTGGCATTGTCTCGGAGAAGATGGAAGGTACCAAGAGCCGACTTTGATAAAGGCACAGCAATGTTAAAAGTACTGTTGTCATCTATGTATGTAGAATTCAATGGCAAGACATATTGGCAGGTTGGAGGGGCCCCTATGGGCTACTCCAGCTCCCCAATAATAGTAGAAATGGTGCTACGACACATGGACGAAATGGTTGTGAAATCTATAGAGGGAGTTAAGATCTGGAGAGGTACGTGGATGATGTGTTTTCTGCGGTGAAGAAAAATAAGTTTGAAGATTTGCTAAAGAAGGTTAACAACTGGAGGCCAACAATAAAGATGACAGCAGAGAAAAAAAAGAGGGAGTTCTACCTTACCTTGATGTGAAGTTGATGAGGGGAGCACGAGGTTAAGTTTTGTTTGAGCCATATGTAAAACCAATGGCGACAAATCGTGCTATTCCTTATACCTCGGGGCACCCAAAGGAGCAGCTCAAAGCACTGGCACAGAATGAGTTTGACCGAATGATGAGGAATGCGAGCACGAGAGAATTATCGAGCCCACACTTGGAAAGAGTGAAAGAAAAGTTTTTAAAACTTGGGTCTTCTAAACCGGTTAAGGAAGAAGGCGTGTGCAGTCGTAAATAGGGAACGACGGAAAGAAGGCAGAAGAGACGAAGAAGTAGACAGAAAGTGCGCCAGAGTAGCTTTTAACATACATAGAAGGACTCACGAAAAGAATTACGAGAAAGAAGGAAGTGGACAAAATAGGAGGAAAGCGTGAGACACTGAAGTCGCAGGACGAAGAGAAAATGGGGGCCGCTCAGAATATGAAAGAAGCAGTGTATATGTTGAAAAAACGAACCATACTTTGAATGTTCGAAGAATTCACGAAGATAATTTCACTCTCAAATTCAAAAACATCACCCGATTATGCGAATCTGCGAATTTTAGTCAGGCTGCTGACTAAGGATGGAAAATTTAGTCTATCTGTCTTCTTCAGGCCACCACAAGTAATTAATTCACAAAATTTATATTATTTACAATGTCCGACCTGCATCCTCTGTTGTGGAAAGCAGACGACGACCGCAACGCGACTCGTAGCCCTCCGGTTTTACAAGGCGGCTTAATACCATTTTTTCGCAAGGCGCTTGCTCAGTTTGCTGCTGATGAGATGCTGAATTGAAGGATTTGAGGGGCCTTGCAGGTTCATAAGTGTGTGAGATGTAATCTCGACACACGGAAGATTTTTATGCAATTTTCCCCATCTATCTGCGAACTCCTCTTATAATGTATACCAGCTTAGCGGCCAATGCTTGGATTGTTGTAGGCCCAACGTAATTGTTGTTGTCCGCAGCCATTGTTGTAACGGTTGTCTAGGTACGCCATGTTAACCCCAATTTTTCCTTCTTCTTCTTCCTGCGATCGAGTCGGGAGGGTTGAGCCCTAGCCTTTTTTCCGTTTTGGCATTCGGCCTTGTTTCGGCCAGTGTTAAGGGGAATGTTTAGCCCCATTCGGTAAAGTAAAGATCGGCTTGTGGAGCATCATGAAAGTGTAATAACCGATTGCCTGGAGAGGACGAAGATCGTCGGGGGATGAGCAGATAAGTAGCAAAAATCTGTGTTTACCGTAACAGTTATGACTATATACTGGGCTTATCGCAATTTTGGGTTGTGATGGCATGGAACATGACGTAACTTATGTCGAGTGTTTTTACCTGGAGTTTGATAACCGTAACCCCTTGAGACTCTAACTACAATTGTGATGATCTATGCTAATAAAACGCCACAATAGTGATCGTCACTGCGGGCTTTGTGTTTTTTCTCATGTAGAACATTAACTACGAGGAACGACCCACGTTTGTATCCCACCTCTGCTGAGGAACGATGTTAGGCGTTAGAGAGTGGGCCGAACTAACCTAATCCTTTGATGTTGAAATTGTCGTCGTGCTTTCTTTTACCTCGCAACATAGCACACGGGTTCATACCGTTTAGGTTAGGACTGTGTTTTCGGCACTCTGCTGCATCAGTTCCGTTGTTGGGCGTGGCTGTATCGTTCCACTTGACCTGCAAATACGGGGGGAAAACATACCGCATCGCGTCCAGCAATTATTCACGTGTTTAATTGTCAGCTGCGCAAGAAGATCTGTTCGATAGGTCCGTCGCGGGAGCTCCGATTATCACAGTTTGGTAGCATTGCCGTGACTAACCCCCGCATTTGGTAACATCGAGCGTACTTTGTTCGCTTTTGTTTTTTTGGTAGCCGTTTGGTAGTAACGAGCATGTTTTACTCACTTTTGGTAGGAGTGTCATGACTATCCCCGACAGTGTGGTAGAATAACGATCCTTACTTGAATGTTACATGCTACAGTTTCAAAACAAGCTTCGTGCTTACGACCTCCAGTTTTGTAGACTAACTTGATGCTTGACAGTTGCTTTTACAGTTAGAAAACAGTCTACATAAACACGGTTTACTATCACCTTTATCCACGTTCTCAACGAGCAAGCCCAGGAAGTACGCTACGGCTCGGACCTAGAGATGAAAGCTACGCCCCGACCCCTCCAGGGAAACACCCACTAACTCACACTTGGACTCACCCCGATCCGACCAAGACGCAGTTGTTGATGTTGAAACCAGTACGAAAATCGTGATTTCTCCCCCCTATTACCATACGTCTGAATCCGAGGCGACCATAATTAATAATAGATCATCACACCCATGTTTTAGAGACTACTCCCCTATCTCCTATCCATGTTTGCTATGATATTGCCCCTTTAAACGTTCCTGACAACGGTTATTAATTGGAGGGCTTATATCGCACCTATAGGTGTTTAGGCCTATTACCTGGTTAGATTATCCACTCGTATGCAGTCACTATCCCCAAGCTCACTGGGTACCTACCGCAAGTTATTTTCGGTCTTAATGCTCGTATGCTGGTACACCGCTTAGCCCACTACTTTTAAGATTTGTTGCATGCTGCTGTTGTCCAAGAAGTGGCCTCTCGTATGCTGTCTGTTGGTCCTTGCCATTTTGTCCCGTTGTCTGCAAGCCCAGAGAACACGGACAATCCCGTATGGCATTCCGAGGAGGTACAAACAAGCTCTACTGCCGACTGTTTTTTTTCCCTTTGTGCTCAAGCTTTATCTTTTTTCCAGGAGTGTAAAAGCCACGTTTGACCGCAAGTTGGGACTCGCCCTCAGTTGTGTGTAAACCTCCATCATCCCTGATTCAAATGGTTTTGGTGTGAATTAAAAATTAGGCTTTTCAGCATTAGGGTGACTAGTCATGGCCTTTTAGGAGCTCCTCTTTTGAGGAACTTGTGTGTGCTTCATTTTTTTTTGGTGCCGTGTCCTCCTGCCTGAGTTGTGTTGACCCCCCCCCCCGCCCCGAAATTCCGGACTCCCCTAAGAAGAACTGTAAGTAACCTAATGTACTTTCATGTTGTCATGTGGCAAGTGAACTCTGTGGACGTTCTCTTATAGACCTAAGTGGAAGGGTTTGGTAAACAATTACGCCAAGTTGTGCCTTTAAGGCCTTACACGTTATTACCTTTACCTCTCTTGAATTTTGGGTATGACTAGGTGCTAATTGGTAACTGCGTTTTTTCTTGCAATGTATGCCTAAGGTTTTACTTACTACGGTTAATTTCCCTAACCGATTTTTATATCTAAGTGTATAGTCGTGGTATACATTGACCCTGATCATGAAATGTTATTTTTGAAAACTGGCGGGGCCCCCCCCCCCCGATTATATTACCCTCCATCAAGAAAGGCACTAGTATGCAACGATTAAGTTAACCCTTGTACATTAACTCTTGTAACATTACGGTGTTGATATTTCTACTACTCCAATTGTTCCCCTTTTTGGATGCAAAGCTTTTATGGTCAGACCTTACACCCCCTTCCCGATTAGGCACCACGTCAGAATATCACCACTTTAAGTGCCTGCTTTATGTTAAACCAGCCCTATA
>JAHWFP010121255.1:413637-425616 GCA_023313725.1 Lithobius niger
AAATATCACGTGGTTCAGTGCTTATGAACCTGCAAGGCCCCTCAAATCCTTTAATTCAGCATCTCATCAGCAGCAAACTGAGCGAGCGCCTTGCGAAAAAACGGCATTGAGCCGCCTTGTAAAACGGAGGGCTACGAGTTGCGTTGCGGTCGTCGTCCGCTTTCCACAACAGAGGATGCAGGTCGGACATTGTAAATAATGTAAATTTTGTGAATTAATTACTTGTGGTGGCCTGAAGAAGACAGACGGACTAAATTTTCCATCCTTAGTCAGCAGCCTGTCGAAAATTCGCAGATTCGCATAATCAGGTGATGTTTTTGAGTTTGAGCGTGAAATTATCTTCGTGAAGCAGTGTATAAGATTCCATGCAGAGACTGCGATGCTGTTTATATAGGAGAGACCAGAAAAGGTGTACAAACCAGGGTGGCACAACACATGGCTAACGTGAGGAATAAAAAGGATGACAATGGCATCGCAGTCCATGAGGTGGACTGGAAAGGCACGAGTACTCTTCTCAAGTCAAATTCAGCACAAGATTCCCACCTCCGTTGCCTTGAATCACTTGCCATTCAACAACATGAAAAGAACGGGGTACTTTTGATGAACATCCAAGGCCCAGCTTTCCCTACCTAGAGTTGCACACCTGGTAGGAAGCGAACTCAACGTGCAGTTGAACCATCAGAGGAGTCTCACGAGTGTACAGCACATGCAGCCCAAAAAATACGGCAGGCTGCGGTCGCGGTCCAATTCGAATGCAAAAGTGTGCAAAGCAGACGATGATGTAAACAACGTAGTAAACAACACTGAAGTAAAAAGCAGAAAAATCCTCGAGACTTGATGAAGATATCTAGGTGGTATTGAAAATTTGGACGGGAGTTAGTCCGTGTTGTGAATTTTAGCGAATATCGTAGTGTTTTTATAACGGTTCACTAAAAGTATATTTTTTTAAATATATATTTTATAATATCGTATTAAATTTACGTATGTATTTAATATTTATAATTTAATAACACAAACGTATCCAGTTTAATAAAAAAAATTCAATTTATGTTTAAAACAAGATAAGTTAGACCGGAAAAAAAAAAAGTTTGGTTCTCGGGCATTTCAAGCGTCGAAAAAGGACCAGGCCACAAGGCTTTTTATTCTATTATTTATTTTCAAATCACTATGGAAATGCTCAACATTTTCTTTAATCGTTTAAGCAGTATGTGTTAGACTGTTTCGTTAGCTGCCTCTAGTATCTGGAGCTGTTGCCCTTGGACAGCTGAACTCCCCACTCTCTAACATTGCTTTTGGTAGTGCTGGCAAGCTGTCACTCCATTGTTTCCCTTCTGTTGTAAAAAACACTCTCTCAATTGTTGCAGGGTAACCATTGTTACCGGTTTTAGTATTGGTTGTTAGGCTATTCTGTTCCTTCTCTTTAACTTCTACTCCTGCAGCCGACCTTCCTAGGGCCAAGGCCGCCTTTCCCGGTGCTCATGTATGAGTAAGTGTGTTTTACATTTGTGATGGGGGGAATTAGCACGGCTGGAGGCAATGTACCCCGTTCACCGACGTAGACGTATTAAGCATATTCCCGACACAGAGGTGACGGACGGATGCCAATACCCAATGCCTCGTCGGGACTTAAATGGACCTAGCGGCCGCCATTCCGGACAAGTATTGTAAGTGTAACCAGTCCAGTTCGTAGTTTACTCATTAACTTTCCAAACATGGTCCTCTTTTGCCGAGCTACTTCTCCCCAGGCCTGCCCTAGACTGTTATTGAGAAACCCGTCACCACCTTATTGCTTGTCAGCGATTTGTGTTTATTGAACACCTACGTGTACCATGTTGTGTTTTGCAATTCGACCATTAAAACCAGGAGTTATATACAGTCCCCAACCCAAAGGTTTCAGTGATGTTTCTTCCTTTTCCCTAGTATCGCAATTGCGTACCAATCGGTCCACGGACTAACCTCTGGCGCCCTTTTAGACCCTATCGTGCCTACTGCCAAGCCAGGTCAGGGACAAAACTTCCCGCAGGAATTGTCCCAGAAACGGTTTGTTTGTAAGCTCCTGCACCTTCGTTACAGGCTAATGAAACTGTACGTCACCTAAGTTTCACACGTCACCTTTGACCGAACGAAGATGCAAACGCCCCTGAGTCCACAGTATGAACATATATATACATCCCAAAAAAAAATCATCCCGAATGCAGTAACGAGGTATATATACGTCGAAGCTATGAAGGGAAACTGCCGGTTGAAAAATGCAATTTTCCACCAAAATATTGAAATGAGAAACGCTGAAACTCGCTACCTGACACGTTGTGCATTGATTTCTGTAAAAAAAAAACCCCAAAAAACGTTACCGATGTCTACAATTTTATAAAAACCACTTTAGTTGAGTGTAGACTCACTAAAAAACTGCAAAAATATCGTTCTCATTCTTTTTTCCTAAGTTAAAAGGCAGAAAATTAGAAATTTCTACCAGAAAACTTACCTAGTTTTTGTAGGAGAATTGAAATTCTCTAAGTATCCGAACGAGCAGTTCTACCGTTGGGTTAACGCCATTTACCGTCGACCCCTGAAAAAATTTCAACCAATCCCAGCACCTCTTCGCACCTTCTCCTTGTTACTTACGGTCCGTCTCCCTTCACTTCCGCTCTCTCCGTTTCACCACTTTTGACAAAGGCCCACACCTTGCACAAGGGAGGTGGGCGGGCTCCCAAGGTAGAACCGCTCGTTCGGACACTTAGAGAATTCCAATTCTCCAACAAAAACTACGTAAGTTTTCTGGTAGAATTTCCTAATTCTCCAGCATATCCTCTCTAGCGGTTGTACCGTTGGGTAGACTGATCGTAAGCAAGTGTGCAAACCACGACCTACCCGAAGGTGGTACCACAACAAGAAATCCTACAGCAGCAGCAAGTCCTGCCCAGCATTCACAACCTGTGCTTCCCATGACCAGAGGCACACCTGCCAAAAACACTGCCCATCGGCATCAAGGCAACTCACACACCACCATGAGCGGCAGGTCTATCGTCGTTTAGCGACGCAACTGTATTAAACGAGACCACATAACAATGTAGTCCTGATCGTGTCGGCTGACTCACACCTGCAAATCCCTCTCTACCTTACAGGCAAGCCAAGCATCGCTCTTGGTTTAGACACTGTCAAACTAGCTTTACCGCGCAGCTGATGCCCTGCCGAACCACAAAACCTGGCTACCAGGAAACAATCTGGATCATTCCAATACACCGCACAGGGTAAGAGCATGCCATTAAGAGTACCAAGGACCCCCTGGCCCTCACCACAACACGGCACCGAACGGAGTGGTCCGAGCCTGTTGACAACACAAACCGTCAATTTCCTGACCCACGTCCTACCGAAAAATTTCGGTCATCGCCCCGCCAATAAGATTTGTAACACAAACCAAACCCACCTGGTCATCTACCACGGCGACCAGCCACTCGCAACCGAGTGCAGCCAAGGCCATGCAGAAGGTTCCACCAGTCAGATCCATCCACTTTACAGGCCGGACTCTCTCCCAGGCCAGATTCAACTGAAACACCACCATCAAGCCAAGCACCAAGACCCGAACGGTCCTGCACACACCAAGGCCAAAATCCGCACCCAGACCAGCCCCACGGCATCCAATGCCCTAGGGGCCCCACTGACGAACTTCACTCTGTACGGCCAGCTCTCATACCAACGGCTGAACAGCCCTTTCTCAGACTTAACGTAGCGCAGCCTTCACTCACACCAAAGGCTCCACAGCCATCACCCATACCAAAAGGCCACCCAGGCCATTCCACCTAACAAAACCCGAATAGGCCAGCCGTAACCACCAACGGCCGCCCAGGCCAACCTCAACACCAACGGTCCCACTGATCAAAAACACGTACAACGCCGCATAGGTCTTCTCCAACAGGCCAACATCACCCTCAAGGCGTGACCTGCCAAGGTCACATCACAACGCCTTACAAGTGAAAATTGCATACAAGGCCGAACAGACCAAAATACGCAGCAAGGCCTCGCTAGGCCCAACGCACACAGGACCTCTCAGGTCAACCGACAGTTCAAGGCAGGCCTCCAGGCCAAATCTTCTCCCAGGTGCACAATTGCACCTCGCAGCAAGCCTCCCAGGCCCAGAACCGCATCTCGAGGCAGTTCTTACCTGCCAAAAAAAAAAACCACGGATCAAGGCAGCCCCTGCCACAATTCTACCTCACGGCAAGTTCCACAACAGGCCTCAATTCCACAGCCCTGTCTCCCGGGCCAAAAGCACCGTCATGCTACATCCCAAAGCAGAATTTTCTGCCACTGTCTGTGACACCAATTGTCAGGGAAAATGTCTGCAGCTAATCTGTTTTTTTCGTATGGTTATGTGCATATTTACTGGTTTTTACTGAATAACTTTTCAGTGCTTTATTCGATTGATCTGGCTCTTCCATCAACGAACAGGTCTCGTCGAGATGATTAAAATGGTGTATTGGAATGTCAAAATCGGTCAAAAATTGGCGAAACGGTAGAAATTTGGTTAAAACGGCATGTTTTGTCTGCGACTCTGCCAGATTATCTGCGACACAGTCGCACGTCACACCCCTTTCTGCCTTCGGGATGCTACATAGGCCAAACTCGCACGCCAAGGATACACAGGCCAACCTGCACACCACGGCCTCGTCTTCCAATTGCAACTTCAAGGCCACACATGTCCACTCACACTTCAAGGCTTCACCGGTCAACTCACCTCAAGCCCAGACAAGCCAACTGTCACATCAGGATCTAACCAGCCAACCTTCTCTCCTCCAGCACTCACCTCTACGGCCTCACCAGTAATAGAAGTAGATATGCAATACTCCGACCATAAATTTAAAGATGCCCAACAGCACCGGCATACTTCTCTCATAGGCCTAAACTGACCATCCTGGCTCCACAGACAAACTCCATACCCAGCGCCATTTCGTTCATTACGAAGCCCTACCGGCCAAATTATTGCAAGGCCCTTCCGGCAACATATCGCAAGGCGCAACGGCCAAAATGCTGTACGGCCCCATGGCCGAAACCTTGTACGGCTATATGGCCAAAATCCCGCAAGGTCTCAGGCCAACAAATTCTCGCAATCCTCAACGCCCCAAAATTTCACCAAGCCCTAAGGCTGACAAGTCTCAAGGTCATACGACCAACCATTCAAGGCCCTATGGCCAACCTTTAAGGCCCTACGGCCAACCATTCAAGGCCCTGCGGCCAACCCTTCAAGGCCCTACGGCCCACCAATCGATGTCCTACGGCCAACCATTCGAGACCCTATGACCAACCATTCGAGGCCCTACAACCAACTATTTGTGGCCCTACGGCCAACCATTTGATGCCCTACGGCCAACCATTCGAAACCCTCCGGCCTAAATTACTCACGGTCCTACGGCTTAAGCTTCTCATGGCTTCAAGGCCTCAAATTTCTTACGGCTCTATGGCCTAAATTTCTCACGACCCTATGACCAATTTTCTCACGGCTCTACGGCCAAATGTCTCACGGCTCTACAGCCAAATTCCTCACGGCACTACGGCCTAAATTCCTCATGGCTCTACGGCATAAATTTCTGAAGGCTCTACGGCCTAAATTTCTGAAGGCTCTACGGCCTAAATTTTTGAAGGCTATACGGCCTAAATTTCTGAAGGCTCTACGGCCTAAATTCCCGAAGGCTCTACGGCCTAAATTTCTGAATGCTCTACGGCCTAAATTTCTGAAGGCTCTATGGCGTAAATTTCTGAAGGCTCTAAGACCTAAATTTCCGAATGCTCTACGGCCGTAAACCTTTCCCAGGCTCTATGGCCAGAATCTCAAGGTACAACCAACCTTAGCATAAGGTCCTTGTCTGAGGCCCCTTGCACCCCAGGAACCAACGTACCTCAACCAAGCCGGCTATGTGCTTGACTACAGGATCTCTCCGAACATCCCTACCAAAAACATCGGAGACGCCCTTTATCGGAAACCAACCGTTTCCTGATAGATGCACTGCCAGCCTCCAATACCACTGCCATAACCGAAAAGACCATCAGCGTGCTTCAAACAAGCTCCTCACTTACAAGGCCCATTGTCACTTAATGCTCCCCCGGACAATAAAACCAACCACGCGCCTGCCCAGGCACACAAAATTTTTTTTTAAATAAACGAATTCTAACCAGAAAAAACGTTGACACCATCACCAATCCATTACACCGTTCAACCGCAAAGAACCGCAGGCCCAACACAACGGCGCAAGCAAAAAACCGTAACCGTCCTCTATATGCCAAAAAAACGTCACTTCTACGTACAGACGCAAACTTTCCTATAAGTAATCACTTCTAAACGAAGTTCCACAACACAACGAGCAGTCCCCCGCTAGACCTTGACAAAAATATTAAATCTCCATTTTATATCAATAATCAACGTCTGAGTTCGGTCTCCGTCGCAAGCACCGAGGCCGCAAAATAATAAAATAAATTTTAAAACCGAACTAGAGGTCAACAAAAGCCTAAACTGACAACAGCCAGAAAAACTACCTGAACTTCAGGTCCAAACGAAAACACTTAACGCACAAAGCCTAATTTCAAACGGTCTGAAAACCAAAACAAACGCGGGCGCGCCGATACTCCGGCCATAAGTCTAATTCCACGACCCGAAGGCCGCTCAGCCGTAAGCCTAATTCCGTGGACCCGTAGTCCATTCTGCCTCAAAACACTTCACGGGCACAATGGCCCCTTTTGTACTAAACATATCGCACAGATAAGGAAACAACTTGAATTCACACACAAGTTTCGAGACCACGAACCAAACGTTCTTTAAGTCACATTTACGTGGCTTAGGCCTAACCAAAATTCCGTCGGCAAACCCGACAACAAACAAAAAAGTCATACTCACCCCGACATCGTCAATCCTTCTTGTAAACAATGTAGAAACTCGTAGTTACACAAAATAAAGAACGCATGATAACCTATTATCATAAACTTCCTCCAAAAAACCGTTGGAAAAAGGGAAAAAGGTCGGCGGTAAATAGCGTTAACCCAACGGTACAACCGCTGGGGAATTGGTCGTTTTTGATCAGGGTAGCGTCGAACCATTTGACTGGGCACCGACATCTTGTATTTGTTGGCAAGTTGGAATTCCCCTCAATCCAGGCCTCTCAACATATTTTATTGATGACCATTTGGCATTGGCCAATCAGGCGAATTGTAGTAGGCGTTTCTGGCCGGTTCAAGCTAACTTTACAAAGCATTTGAAGATCGCGTTCCCTCATTGGCCAGTTGGCACCATGTGGCCGATTTGGCATGCTCTCATTGGCTGAAGCGTGATTTCAACATGGATGCCACCGTTCGCTTCGGAATTCACGCGAGAACTTGTCGAGCGCTTGTGTTAGTCGTTGCAAATCTTAAGAAAGAGGATGTTTCGCAGCATTAAAAAATTAAATCACCTGTCACGATGCAAAACTAAAATGGAAAAGGAGCCTATAAACCTTCACACTATCGTTATCAGGTGGGAACAATGATTTTTAGCGTAACTAACACTGACTTTCGGACGCGTTTTTTCAACACGAAAGTTTTCAATTTTAGTTCATTACCACCCGTAATTAAAAAAAAAATGGTTCTCCCAAACTATTAAAGCCATTTCTCTGATTTTTTCTGTGCATGTAGTAACTTTGAAATAATTGTGTCCAACAGTTTTCGCAAGAATAAATATTTCGTGAATGCCTCACTCAATGGGTAATGAAAAAAAACGTGCAGCGAGTAGCTATCAACAAGGCACACATCGTGTGCCACGAAGAACTAATCGAACTTTGCGCTTGCGAGCCGGGAGTTGACAGTATGCCGGACGTAAGACAAATGAAATAAAAAGCGATTGACTCGCATGATTTGTGGGGAGCCACCCGCGCCCGAGAACCAAACAATTTTTTTTTTCATGCCTTACATAGGATTGTTGCTTCCGGGATCCATGCCTACTGCTTATTGAAGCTAACATGAAGATTTTTGCTTTCCGGAGATTTTTTTTTTTATTTATGAATACAAATATAAATGAAATATTTTTAAATTTATAAATTATTAACACGAAAGATATTTACTTTATCTCAATTAAGTTTAAAACAAACTAGTTACTTTTATTTTTTATGGAAAAGTACCATCATGCACTGCACTGTTCAATTTCAAGATGCCTGCTCGTGGTTCAAGTTGCATTCAAACGATACTCAACAACAGAGCCCAGCAACGTAATAATAATAAAGCCTCGGCTTCCACAAACATACAGCAATCAACTGTAACGTATTCAGTTCCAATAATCACCATTCTTCATGGGATTTTAAGATTTAGATAGGTTAGTAGGGGTCGGACGAATAGGGAAAAAACGTATTCGAATATTTGCCAAAAAAATATTTGAATATTTGTTCAATTTTTTACCATGGTCAAGCCCGACTCCTACGCCCCCCCCCCCCCCCGGTCCTTCCTAAAGTGGAAATCCGTTTTTTTCATTAAAAACCTAGGTTTTATTTAGTCTATGCAAGGCAAACGTAATATAACCACAATTTAATTTAATCCACTAGGTAAGCCAACTTGAAAGGCATACATAACACAACCCCCCCCCCCAAAAAAAAATTGGTTTAGGGAGAACTGCTACGCTTATCCGTAATGCCCACCCCCACTTCCCTCGCTCCACTTGCAAGTGAGCATTTAAAATTGCAAGCATCATTCCCACAACAGATTGGTTGGGAGAAAGGGGGAAGGGAAGAAAGCATAGTGTAGCCTGAATGGGACTCAAGAAGTCCACAGGAAAACTTAAAAACCAACTCAAAAATGAAAAAAATAAAACGTAAAATTACCCAGAAATTTTTTTTGCGAATATTCGAATGGAATATATCCTATCTACTTTATAATCCTGGATGTAGGCTAAAAGGAAGGCTAAAGCAAAAGGGAAGGCTAAAAGGAAAACCACTTCTCCCCTCCTCACTCCAGCATTGAAAATGCACTCTCCCAGTCTCTGTGCAGGGAAACAGGAGGCAGGCATGAGTGGTCGATCAACTCAATAAAGGTTCAATCTGACAAGTCGTCGGGCCAACAATCACTTCTCCCCTCCTCGCGCCCGTATTACAAATGCGCTCTCCCATTCTACCTGTATTGAAAGAGGAGCCAGGCATGAGTAGGCGAGCAATCCTACAAGTTGTCGGGATGTCCCGGGAAATGTGTCCGTAAACTTAATTCATGACCGGCCCCGTGCATAGCACAGGCTTCCTCTAGTTCGAATATGTTCTTAACGAATGAATTATTCGATTATTCGTCCGACCCCTAAAGGTTAGGCTGATAAACGTTTGGCCTATCGCTCACATATCTACACGTACAACGATGTTAAGCTCTTGAAATTAATTTTCTGTTTAAAAACCTATTCAATACTCTCTTAATAATGCAATTTTTTGAAACCAACGCTACTTTTTCGATACCAACGAAAATCGATACCATGTTTTGAATTTCGATAACAGTACCCCGATAGTATCGGTATTAGTATCAAAATTCGATAGTATCGCACACCCCTGGAAAGCAAATAGGCTATGGAGTTAAATATACTGATTTGGACCCGAACAAACTGTACGCTCGATCCATCCACTATGATCTAAAAATGTCTTTTTCAAAACAATGTATGGCATTTTTTTAAACTAATTAAAGACTAAAGACATGTTATCACTGCTTCACATTAGCTGCTTATAAATTACCTGCTCATACAAGTCTATCAACTTTTTGTCTGGTAGCTTAAGGGATTGGATGGCTTTCAAAACTGTATCCCAATGACCATTGTTAATGTCAGATGAAAAACTGTCTATGCTGTCGACAGTGTTTAAAGAGATTCCAGTTTCTTCCTAAAAAAACAAATGCATTTTAAAGTTAGTCAAGTTAACTTGCAAGTTCCAGTACCAATCACACATAACCTATTTTATACTTTCTTAAACTGCTCAAAATGCAATGCTATCCTAAACAATTAATGTACAAAATGAAGGCCGAAGGTTCATAAATACTTCTACAGCTTGCAGTTAAGGGTGCTTGCGGGGTAATGACAAAGTATCTACATGTACACGAAGCAGACATGCGATTTGGAAGGCAATCCTTGAATTTTGAGTTAATCGTTAGAATTTCTCGGGTTCAAAAAAATAGATTTGAAACAGCTGTGCACCAACGTCAAAATATTTTCCAATCTTGGAAAAGCATGGTAAAGTCCGAAGCAGGGTAACATATTAAGGCTCTACAAACAGACAATGGCGGCAAGTACTGCGGACGTGGTTTTTAGCAGTTCCTTGAGACGGCATGAATAAAGCACAAGGTCCACCTGTACATGCCCGAAGAAAATGGAGCAGCTGAACAATTTTATAGGATGCTTATGGACAAGGCACACTTCTAAAGGGGGTTAGGTTGCCGACGTTCCTCTGGGGAGAGAATGTGGATATGGCCTGCTGTCTAGGTAAAGCACGTGTCAGGCATCAGACTTCCCACTGCCCTCTCAAATGTTACTTCATTCAGAAGAATAGGTTATAAAGCCTATGTTGGTACAAATAAACCATCAAGGAACAAGCTCGATGCGTGAGCGAAAATAGGCCACCTAGTAGGTTACACTACAAACCGAAAGAGATTCAGAAGAGAAACCCAAATTTTTTGGGCAGTCTAAATTGGTTTTTATCGCCTTACTGAAAATATATACTATCTGTAATTTTCTTGCATTCAGTTCCTGGATGCTGTTCCCTTTAGAGGAATCTTAAACTCTCTAGATCTGCCCAGCCTCGATCCCATTTGCGCATGCACCAGCACAAGACACTCCATAAATGGTGTTATGACAATAGCCAGCCAGCCAGCCAACCATCTACTTTTCCTCTCGATATGTCATGGTGGTGACTAAAGAGGGGAGGTAGGGTGGGTACAGATAGTACATATTTTCGTAAGGCGATAAAAATCAATTTTGACTGCCAGAAAAATTGTGGTTTTTAGTCGCCGGCATGAAAATATCTACTACCTGTAAACTTCTTGCATTTATGGACTTAGATCTCGTCATATGCGGTGGCGGGCACCATTTTGACGGGTACCCTGGGTTGCAAGCTGGGTCCTCATGGAGACAAGGTCTCCGCACATGTCCAAAAGCAAAGGCTATCTACAACGGGGAGGATGAATTTCGTAAGTGTTTTCCTCACAATAAAACTAAGAGAAGAACGAGGGGGGGGGGGGTGGTGGCTTACCTTAAGGTGTATGGTGAGATATGTGCTTTTTCCAGAGGACAGGAGGATAGCACAATGATGGGCGCCTTGGTCAGTGTGAGCCTGGTCTTGCTGGTGGAGGTCCAGGCACTGAGCATAAAGGGTGTTAAGGATGGAACCAGTCAGCCAAAAGTTTGTGGTGCATAAGGTTGGAACATTGAACTCAACAGTTCAGGAAAGGTGAAGTTCAAAAAGCACGTGAACTTGGCTTTTTTTTTTACTGAAGAATTGTTGGGTGGAACTCCAACTGTGATGTCGATGCACAGGTTTCTTAATGTAGGTTCGAAAGGTGTGGTTAGTATGTTTTTTTTTTGAGAGGAAATTTTCATATTGCAATCCAAAAGGAAGGAAAAATTTTGATACTGCAATTCGATGGAAGAATGGAACTCGTCAGAATGACGGGTCGGTTCAATAGCAGAAGCACAGCAGCCTCCCATCAAAAGAGAGAGCACTGTTCCATCCCGATGGATGGAAGAAAGGAAGGGGGGGGGGGGGGGGCGGGGGGAGTCATTTTCTAGGGACGAGAATGCAGTCACGGTAAGGAAGTTGACGGGTTTTGATAAGTAATAGTTTCTTCATTTCAGCCTTACATGGGAGGAAAGATGAAGCATTATCGAACTGCCAAATTTGTCTGGCCACAAATTTAGCAGAAGGCATGGCAACATTGTTAGGAAAAATGGCGCGAACCATTTTGGCGGTTCGTGCCCAGACTGCAAAGGTGTGAGGCACGACATTGTTGTGA